>JACXGM010013116.1:0-16328 GCA_016801145.1 Umbra pygmaea | reverse complement strand
ATTATTGTTTTGATTGATATTACATATTGTACCTTTAATGTTGATAAACAATATGGAAAATTGATTCTAAAGTATGTCCACAATGTATGCCTAATAGCTTCATGCCTGTGAAATCTAAATAAGTGTTAGAAACCATTGAAAGTGATACTTTCTCTAAGTCTTTTATTCATACTGAAGCACTTGGAATATGATATTTAGGTACACTATAAAATCTGACAGGGTTTCTTTACTTAAAATATTTATGCAAACTCATTGCATTAAAAGAATAAGTTAACGGAACTTAGTAATTATAATTTAATGGTCAGTTTAGTTACCATTACTAATTTCCATTAACTTATTTTTTTTAAGGCAAAGAGTTTGCATAAATAAGTAACCCTGTCAGATTTTACAGTGTATAACATACAATACAATATTTACAACCCATTTGCCAATAGATTGAGTGATTTTAACTCTTAATTGACAGGGAACAATATATATATTTTTTGACATGGAAGGTATTACACAAGGCCAAATAAATCCTTGAAATTGAGCTTTCACCAAAATACCTGTCTGGATGAATCTTCAACATTAAAAGTGGAAAATGAGGTCTAACATACTAAACAACAAAATATCCCTTTAACTTTCCAGCATTGAATTTGCTTAGCAAAATCATCAGAAAACCCAGCAGCACTAATAGCACTTTATTTTTGTTCTGCCCTAACCTACGTGATTCTGTCCCATTCCAAATATGACTAATGCATGTTCTTCCCAGTGCTATATTTGTGCAGAAACTGATAATAAGTCTAGCGTCAACAGTACAGGTGAAGCTTTTGTAAAACATGTAAATACAGTGTTAAATATGTATATAATATGCTGTAATGTTTAAATGGTAAATCTGATATGGATGAAAATACCCTTAAAACAAAGCTGACAGGCTGGAATACAGTTCATCCTCGTAGTTCTGGAGTATCAAACCAAAAACTTAGTGATTGTCCAAATATTCTGGGGTTTTACACTATAATAAGGAATTCAACTAAGATTGTCACATAGTGTTCTTACTATATACAGCTCTTGACAAAATTAAGAGACCACTGCACAACCAATTTCAGATCTCTCCAGAGATGTTCAATCCGGTTCAAGTCTGGGCTCTGGCTGGGTCACCCAAGGACATTCACAGAGTTGTCCTGTAGCCACTCCTTTGTTATTTTGGCTGAGTGCTTAGGGTCATTGTGCTGTTGGAAGATGAACCTTCCCTTTTTTTGTTTTGCTAAATTTGATAATTTTTAATGTGGGGTATTGTTTGTAGAATTTTGAAGAAAATAATGAATTTAATCCATATCGGCATGTGTAACGGTGTAACATAAAAAAATAGAAGAGTTAAGAAATCTATATTTGGTGGAATAATAATAATTGCATAATAATAATCACTGTCTTTCATGCGTCTTGGCATGCTCTCCACCAGTCTTTCACATTGATGTTGGGTGATGTTAGCACAAACATTTTAGCAGCTCGGCTTTGTTCGATGGCTTGTTACCATCCAGCTTCCTCTTGATCACATTCCAGAGGTTTTCAATGAGGTTGATTTAAAAGAAATTAGCAGCGGTATCCTAATTTTTTCCAGAGCTGTATATGTGGCAACATGTCACAACATTGTGATAAAGATAAGACGGTTCGAAACACTGCCAAACCTAGTGAAGTTGGCTCAATCACCACACAACGTCAAACTTCAAGTTCATGTAAGAAATAGTATGTATAATATTGTTTTCAACTGAGTTGTTATTATGATTAATGGTCTTACTTTTGGAGGTCTCAAAGGAGTAGAATTTGACAGGCTGGACATAACTAACTAGGTTGGACATCTCCTCTGTGGCCAGTGCTTCACTGCCTGCCGTACCCTGGAGAAGGAATGCACAAGAGTCAAAAAATAAACTCCTAAATTGATGATTGTGACATAGCCAAAAAAATATATCTTCGAATCTCCACTAGGGGGCAGCTTCAGCAAACACAAACAGCAGATACCTGAATTTGAGGGGAGAAAAAACAAAGAAATGTTGTAGGCTATTTACCTCATCCATGGACCCCTTTTTACAGTCATCATCGTCATCGTCATCATCGTCACTCTCAGCCTCAACTTCACCTGAAAGTCAAAGGTAAATCAAAGCCCCTCAAGTTAACATCTTCACTTTTCCTGCAATGTTTTTTGTATTTTTGGGAGGAGAGTGGGGGGGAGAGCTAAAAGGTGGGGGGTGAGAGAATTAGGTTGGAAATGGAAAAGGTACAGTACTGCACTCTATAGGCATGACAATCATACATATTATAAATGAATGGACAAAGCCTTGCCATTCATTCCTATTGAGAGCAAGTGAAGTCAATTAGAAGCACTTTTCAGATTATGCCTGAGCATAATGCGCAGCCTCACGCTGAGCGTGATGACGTAGATGTGACGCGAGCAGCGTGTCTGAACATTGTAATTCTTCTCGTAGCTTTGCCAAGAGAAATCTAAATCACTCCGAATCTTCTCTTGCAGAAACGGAGAGCGTGAGTAGGAGTTGTCCATGAGTGTAGGAGCAGGAGCAACTTTTGGTAAATATTTGCCTGCGACCTTCTCCTGGACTTTATGGTAATTTCTCTACTGTGCGACAGTAAGTCGCGTGGTTATAATAGTTAGCATATTGTTACAAATTCGGCTGCTACGAGGCCATAACGTGTCCTGTTTCTTTAGTAATAAACAATGGACAAAAAGAGTATTTTCAGATGTAAATTGATTCGCCTTTAAAGTGACCCTAAAATGAACGGGGGGTCTATGGAATGCTAACAAAGATCATGCCTTGTTAGCCTCAGAATCTCTCCATAGAAGCTTCCGCTTCCGAATGCAAGCCTAGCCCCTTGATGACATTAGTCTGTTGATGCGAGCTCAGGTGTGACTCACCGATGGACTTCCTGCCTTGCGTTCGTCCACTGAGCTCAGCGCCCTCCAGTGGATGGGAGGACTCTGTCATCTCCTGGTTGGTTGACCCTGGTGGATAACAAAATCATCTATATGTCAATTGTGCAGTGGATGCTGGTCTCACTTGAAATTGGCGAATGACATCAGTTTACTGGCAAGACTGAAGTTAATGGAAAAGTACTGAACAAATGGAAATCTTCCTCATTCCAGTCAATAACATGAGTCCTTTAAGATGCCTCATTTAACACACGCCTCCACTCACTACTCCTCATGGACTGACTGTAGAATATCATGTGTTTGTTTGTTGGTGTGCAATGACTTTTGGTGGTTAGGGAGTCAGACTTGTGTTTGGAAGGTTGCCGGTTCAATTTCCAATTGAGCCAAATGTCGTTGTGCCCTTGAGCATGGAACGTATCCCTAAGTTGCTCCAGGAGATGTCCCTGTACTTACTGTAAATTGCTATGGATAAGAATGTCTGCTACAGTACATGACTAAAATGTAAAAATGTGTGTCTTTAACACTTCCAGCAGGGGGCAGTGTTTTATAATATATATAAATGTGGATTATGAGTACGAGTCCCATTAAGCTTCTGTTGAAAGATGTAGGGAACTGCTAATAGTATCAATCATCTAGCCTGCCTGTCAGTCAGCCTGTCTGGCTTGCTCTACTGGGAACAGCACATGCAGCTGGGCAGTTAGAAAACAAAATCTGACTCTCACACACACACACACACACACACACACACACACACACACACACACACACACACACACACACACACACACACACACACACACACACACACACACACACACACAGGAATGCAAACACACACACACAGATGCAACCCGATCTGGGCCCAGAACTGAACATAAAGTGAACTTGACAACATTGTAACAACATAAAAACATATTAAAATATGTTGACGTACTTTTAGGAAAATCACAAAGTTGCAGTTTCTGACAAGCATTTAAAAGGATATGGTAATTTTCATGTTTTCGTGCTTTTGTAAAATGTTTGGGAATGGCATACACCACAGTGAAAAATCTCTAAAAAAGTTTTTAATATGTAGATAAAAAATAGACACTGCAGTAAAAAAAACAATGCTAAAACATGTAAATCCTAAACCCTACACAGTTTCTGCAGCACCCATTCGAGTTATGACAATGATAGGCTAGTTAACTAAACATTAATTTATTTCAGTATATTGAGCTTGTACAGACTGATTCACACGTCTTGCTAGTCGGCTAACTAAATGGCACCTGCTTATCTAAGCGCCAGGAGATTATTCATTGTGGAAGAACATTTCTAGATGTGCAGTAACCAGAGCCGGTCCGACACATACGCAAGAACCATTCTTCTGTCATTCATCTATTCTGTATGTTTATTTCTAGATAAAACAGACTCTATTGATTTTTTTTCAAATGTAATCTTGTTTTCCCATGAGACACTGACAATATATTCAATCAAATTGGGTGTACAGCGTATTTGTTACTGTTGTTATTAAAATGTTGTTACTAACATTGTACTTTTTTTGCTATCAATTACTCTTATTGTTTCTTTACATACAAGAAAACTGCATTTGGTTACAATTCACTAGCTATATAATGAATTAACAATGATTAATGCAATGAATTAAAATGAGCGCTATTATTTTGAAACAGAAAATCAGAGTTTGTGTTGCTGGCATAATATAGTGTTGACAGAAGCACGGTTCAGAAGCACATATGTGTTGGACCGGCTCTGGCAATAACCCCCGAAAAATAGATGGGGGAAAAGTAGCCCCCTCATCTTCCATCTTGCTATTGGATGCGGTGTGAAAGACGTGTGTATTTTCACCTATAGCAAACACTGCCACAAGGAGGCTGGCCGAAACACACACGTTGGTTGATTTACACACACAGATGCTAGGGTTCAGGGCTGCTGGTCAGACCTGGGAGTGTATGAGAACCACTGTGTATTATTAGTCAGTGTTGTAGCTTACTGATAGATAGGGCTATGAAAATGACAGATGATAGCACCGCCTAAGCCAGATTTATGATTGGCAAGCAATTCTCCCGGCAGTACCTCTGCTGACTTGTATGTTGCACTTTATTAAAAATCGATTAAACATCGTCTGTATGCCAGAGCTTGTTTTTTCTGCTGCTGTGTGAGTGTAGGAACAATACCTGCGCTGGGGGACGATGGCTCATGCACGCTGGAAGAGTCACTGTATGTATTGGAAACCTGTTCAGACAGCTTCTTCTTGGTGCTGGAAGTCTTGATGTGTTTCTTCTTGTTTTTCACCAGGATTTTACCCATCAGGTCCACAGGGCTCGGCAACGGCACTCCGGCCTCCAGCTGGACATGGGAAAGGGGTGAAGGGAGACGGAGGGAGATGGAGAAATAGATGGAGAGACAGACAGACAAAGAGAGAGAGAAAGAGGGAGAGAGACAGCGAGACATACTAAGACTAAGCAAAGAGTCCACAAAATCGGATTTCGGTGGGTGCTAGTCAAGAACACGAAAACAAAATCAGTGTTATCAGCTTCTCAGCCACTCAGAAAAAACATTCCCTTACAATCCGTGTTGACAGACAAGTGTTTAGTTTACAGCTTCAAAACACTTTTCTACACTCCTGAAAGTGCTTCCTTTGGGGCGAGCTGAAGCACGAACATAAACAAGGTCTCTAGGCTTGAATAGACACTGGTTTATTCATAGGATTCACTCTGTTGTACTACACTGTTGATGCCTATTAATAATGGATCATTAGAAGATACACCATACATTCAAGCACTCACACACACGCACACACACACACACAAAAACGAACAGTTTTTTAATCTTTAAACAGCATCACACTTCTGAGCTTCTGCTATGAACAGCATACTATACGTTTCTTCAGTTCTCTTTCATCGTAAAGTCAGAGAATATCAAAATCCACACAGATAAAAGCAAACTCTTCACCAAAGCTTTCCGGGCCCTCATCACCAACTAGTTTCTCTTTTTTTCTACGGAGACAAAGTTGATCTGTGTGCATGGGAGAGAAAGCAATCATCTTCCATTACAAACATCTTTAATCCCCAATGTCAACGGGCCCAATAATCCTACAGCAATCCCATTAACTGAGTTGACAAGTCCTCCTTTCTAAGCAAACAAGCACCTGTTCTGCTTTCAGACATGTCATTCACTCAATAGTGGAAATAGGACCCTTCCCATCTCTCTCTCTGTCCCACCCCCCTTTTTCTTCAGTGCATGTGTTCTGTTTTGCTGCTTGGATAACAAGTCAATGTCAAATCATTCAACCTAGCGAAAAGCTGCAACGGGTTATGCATGTCAGCAATCTGCGCAAACCCCCCCGACATCCCTCCACACAGGGACAATGCAAGCTTTTCAATGGTAGCCATGGCGACTTAGAGGGAGTAGATCTGCCAAAAAAATGGCACCCAAATTATTCCACAGAGACACACACTTACACACAGTCACTCATCTTCATGCTATCTACCATGAGTAAATGCAGGATGTAGTTTCACTAGGGCCGTGTTTACCAACCGATTTCAGCAACATTTTCGAGTCCGCTCGAGCTGAGACAAAATAATGTCTGTACTGTTTGCATTTACACTGTCATGTCTCCAGATTGCAATCGTGTGTCATTCAAGACGTCTTGAGCCGGGTGCCTGAGCACAGCCCAACCCATTGACTTACACGTGAAGAGAATTTCCCTGCAATACACATTTCTCCTGGGCTGTTTGCAAAGCCCCATGTGGGATCTTTCGAATTCTTTTCATGCCCTACCTCCGGAGTTCACGTGGAATTCGTTTAAATGGTAAAATGGTAAATGGACTGCATTTATATAGCGCCTTTTCTGACCAACAATGGCCACCAAAGCGCTTTACATTGCCTCACACTCACCCATTCATTCACACATTCATACACCGACGGCGGTGTCAGCCATGCAAGGCACCAGCCAGCTCGTCGGGAGCAGCTGGGGTTAGGTGTCTTGCTCATGGACACCTCGACACTTGGTCAGGAGGACCCGGGGATCGAACCACCAACCTTCCGATTGCTGGACAACCTACTTGACCCACTGAGCCACTGCCGCCCCAGGGGTAGGCAACTCCGGGTCCTGGAGGGCCAAAACACTTCTGATTTTTGGATTCTCTTTCCAATAAGGGACTGGTTATACCTAGGAAAGCAGGTGATTGCAATTAACTACTTGGTAAAATAAAAAATCTGAAGTGTTTCGGCCCTCCAGGACTGGAGTTGCCTACCCCTGGTTTACACGCTACAATTGTGTCTCACACCTAGGAGAGGGGGTGATTTTAAGGGCGTGAGAAACGTCCATCTGAATTCAATTGCAGATAACACAGGTAGGTTTAGAGAGATAGAAAGAGAGAGAAAGACAACAACAACAGACAGACACATAAATGAAACATAGATACTGAACCAAAGCAATAGACATGAACTGATGCAGTCTAATCCGGGGTTTGTCCAGGCGGCTGTTCTGGGGGCATCAGGTGTGACAGAACTTTACTACACAGTCATTGGGTCTTTTCACAGTGTTTTGAACTAGCTCTACTGTGTGTGAACACGAGTTAGAGTTACAGTAAGTGTAAATAAGTGTTCATTTTACTATTGTTGGCGGCCTGGGAGTCAAACCCACTTTGCTGGCGCTGCCATCGCCATTCTCCACAAACTCTTAAATTACTCTGGACCATACAGTGACCATACACATGGGTTTTGTGTGCGCTTGTGCGTGCATTTGTGTGTGCGTCTTATACTCACAGGGTACTTCTCCAGGGGGTCGGTCAGTAACATGTCTCCAAAAATGGACCTGCAGTACTCTGCCATCTTGGCCTGCTGTTTGGGTCTGGAAGTGAACACGAACGCAAACACACACACACACACACTTTATCCCTCTCTAAATCCCCACAGACACACAACATGCCAATGTGATTAACTAGTACGAATTTAAGTGTGATGTGCAACACAGCATTGTATTATCCTACTGGTTAACATAAGTCTTCAAGTGTTGAAAAGAGCTATTGTACCATGGCACACCAAATCACCTATGCTACATTATAATGTATCTAGTTATTGGCTCCTGAATGGTGAGCTATAGTATAACATGTGAGGTGAACGTCCATATATTTCAACAGTGATACTTTTTTTCATGGATCTTTCTTCCAAGTAATTTGTATTATGAATTATACAATGTCTATGGAGTAAAACTGCAAAATGTCAGCTTTAAGGGTATTTATTAGCCCTAATAAATAACTTTGTCTAATAGGCAACTCATCAGCAGGTGTGGTATGGTCAGATTATTATCTCAAGACTTGTTTAACACAGAAGCCTTCTGTTGATACATGCGTGTGGAGCCTACACAGTCATCCACTATATATCCACAACTGAATTCACAGGCAACTGATCTACACAAGGAGTCGCTCGAGAGCGACCTGACAAGGTACTAAATTGATAGAATCCCGAGCAGTGTCTAAATGCCACAACCACAATTCGAACCCTGGACACCATGACACAGTAGTGCTGTGATGCAGGAGCAAGCATTCACCATGCTGAAGAGAAGACTGAAGGCAAAATTATCTGAAAACCAACAGGAAATGAAGATATCTACAGTACATGCGGGCCAGTATATTAATATGGAAAATACCCTGAATCTGGTGGTAACTGTTGCAAATTGCAGGCAGTAGATTGTATGCAACCAAATACTTAACATGACCTCTTTATTGAAAAAAATCTATACTTTTGGCACCCTAAAATTAGGGGGACTATGTACAAGACATGCAATTATTGCTAAAAACGTATTCCAACATGGATGAAAATACCCTCAAATTAAGCTGACAGTCTGCAGTTTAACATAGCGGTCATTCTCACTGAGAAAAGAAAACTTTTAAACTCCTATACAAAATCTTTCAAACAAAAATACTGTTATTTATTCAGAAATACCTGTTTTCGTCCTCTTTTTAGTGGGTTGTAACCTTTCAAATCCCCAGAAAATCACTGTCCAAATTCTTTTGCAGTTACCTGTAAGCAGCTATGAGCTTATGCCTTGCTCTAAGAGTGGCTAACATTAGCCTGTTTTGGCAGTTAGCTCTTGACTAGTGGCTAGTAATAGCATGGCAACTACAAGGCCTCAAAGATAACAGCAGGCATTCAGAGGTTCAGAATCACTCAACTAGAAGCGACAGAGTGAGACATTAGATGGCGTGTCCATTCATCTGATATATCCAAACCAGCTCAACTCCAGAGATTTCAGGCAGTCACTTACGAGTCCACGTGGTTCTCAAAGGACAAGATGACAGGGAATGGGGAAGTCTTAAAGGCACACTCAGCGATGGCTTCAATCACCTCCTACAGCCACACACAGAGAGAAACAGGCAGAAACAGTGAACTGTGAACACTGAATAGTGACCATCAACCTTCAATGAATGCGAACCCCGGTGCAAACTGGTATGTCCACCCGTACGAAAATAAAATACATGGCAATATATGTATATAACTTATGTCTTATATTGGCATATATGGTGGAAACATCATCACATATATGTACATATATGTCAAAATATACAAACTTTTGCAGTTTTTATATACAGTATATCTGGGAAGTGCATCCACATTTTGTTATGTTACACCATTACAAAATGTATCAAATTAATTATTTCCCTCAAAATTCTGCAAACAATACCCCATAATGACAATTAGAAAGAAGTGTGTTTGAAATTTTAGCAAATTTATTAATACAAAAATCAATAAAAGCACATGTACATACATGTAAGTATTTGCAGCCTTTGCTATGACACTCAAAATGCATTCTGTTTCCACTGATCATCCTTGAGATGTTTCCTGATTGGAGTCCACCTGGGGTATATTCAGTTGATTGGACATGATTTGGAAAGAAACACACCTGTCTGTATAAGGTCCCACAGTTAACAGTGCATGTCAGAGCACAAACCAAGCCAAGGAGTCCAAGGAAGTGTCTGTAGACCTCTCAGACAGGATTGTATACGAGGCACAGATCAACATCTGCAGCGTTGAAGGTCCCAATGAGCTCAGTGTCCTCCATCATCCCCTAGTAAAAGGCACTTGAGAGCACACCTGGAGTTTGCCGAAAGGCACCTGAAGGACTCTCAGACCATGAGAATCAAATTTTAGACCATGATGAAACAAAGATCGAACTCTATTGCCTGATTGGCAATTATCGTGTCTGGAGGAAACCAGGCACCGCTTATCACCTGGCCAATACCATCCCTACAGTGAAGCATGGTGGTGGCAGCATCATGCTTTGTACATGTTTTTCAGCAGCAGGAACTGGGAGACTAGTCAGAATCGAGGGAAGGATGAATGCAGCAATGTACAGAGACATCCTTGCTGAAAACCTGCTCCAGAGCGCTCTGGACCTCAGACTGGAGCGAAGGTTTATCTTTTAAAAGGACAACGACCCTAAGCACACAGCCAAGATATCAAAGGAGTGGCTACAGGACAACTCTGTGAATGTCCTTGAGTGGCCCAGCCAGACCTCAGACTTGAACCTGATTAAACATCTCTGGAGAGACCTGAACATGGCTGTGCACCGATGCTCCCCATACAACCTCATGGAGCTTGAGTGGTCCTGCAAAGAAGAATGGGAGAAACTGCCCAAAAATAGGTGTGCCAAGCTTGTAGCATCATACTCAAAAAGACTTGAGGCTGTAATTGCTGCCAAAGGTGCTTTAACAAAGTATTGAATAATTATTTTAAATAAGTTTGCTAAGATTTCAAACACACTTCTTTCCATTTTTATTATGGGGTATTGTTTGTAGAACTTTGAGGGAAATAATGGGTTTAGTCCATTTCGGAATATTGGTGTAACACAACAGAATGTGGAAAAAGTGAAGCGCTGTGAATACTTTCTGGAATACTTTCTGGATGCACTGTATGTGACATACATCTCCACATTTTACATTTCTGCATTTACCTATGGTTTACAGAGAGTATAAGTGATGTACTGTATAATATCTGTCAATGTATGTATGAGATTATTTCCATAAATAATATAGAAATACTACTACATTTTTTCTTGTCTTGTGTCAGGTAACAATTTGCCTATAGTCTACAAATTTAAACAAGAATGATTGCTTATGTGTGGAATAATGATGTATACAGTATATGTGATGATAAGTAGGGGTATAACATGTATGACAATGTCATGACAGCCAGGACTGAATAGGGCTGTCATGGCAGGTAATAGATGGTGTGATGGACTATTGTTTGTTATATGTATTATTGTTTATATTATTTGAACTATGTTGTGTGTTTTGACTATTTTTGGTTTTGGTGCATCACCTTCTTGGCACTGAGTCATAGCCGGCTACTCTGGGTAGATCATAATTTCGCATATCCGACTATTGTGCATTCTCCACTAAGAGTTGTAGGTAGGGTATTGTGTATGGTTGAACCAGGCGTATGCTGTTACTTCCGCATCTGTGCCGTGTTAGAGCACAGTATGTAATATATATATGTTGTGCAGTTCCTCTACACCCTTGTCTATTCAGTATTCCAACTCTATGTTAGGGCTTACAACTGTTCAGTGTTCATTAAACATCTCAAACACCTCCCTGCTTCTGTCTCCACCAATCCAACATCTGCAATTACACCTGCAGCAACGCCACAACACCTGCATTGTAACAGTGAAATAAAAATTTGGTAAAATGTTTTTTAAATGTATCCCATACGGAAATTTAATATATGGCCATCATCACATATATAAGCATTTATGTCAAAATATACAAAAACTGGCCGTTTTTATATATGTGACATATATTTCAATTTTAACAATTTTGTTATGATAAGTAATTCAAATATATGGTCATACATTTGAAAATATATGTTTCAGTTTTTCATATATATGGATATATATATATTAGCTTTCTGTATGGATTGTCACATTTAAATATGTAATTAACATATATGGTCATATATTTTTAAATATATATGTCATGTTTTTTTATGTACCGGTATATGGCCAGTTCTGTATGGGCATGCTTCACAGGTGTGTGCTGAAGCAGTTTAGATTGCAATGAAACATGCAAAACCATGCTGTGGACCGAAAGGATGACCCATTCAACGATTATAACACAGGGAATATTTCACGCACGGCACTGGTATTGTTTTCAACAGTCGTGTGGAGAGCAACTGGTGTAGTGGTTGTTGACTCATCTGATAGTGTTTGCTAAGTGGCTTAACACTAAGTGGTTAAGTGAATTTACACCCATATCATACACACAATAGTTAATGTGTAAATACACTTTATAACCCCCCATCAGCCAACTTCAACAAGTTTATCTCTAACCTCAACACATATACAGTACCAGACTCCTTTTCTTACTTCCATTAAAGACTAATTTCCCTTCATTCAATCCCTATCTTCTCCAGCCTGGCCTGCCCTGCTCTCCCCACAACACTTAATACCATGGTAATCTCGCCCCTCCATCTTCTTGTTCCTCAAAACAACTCTGTCCCTCTTCGCCTTCTCTCTCTCTCTCTCTCTCTCTCTCTCTCCCTCTCTGTCTCTCTCTCTCTGTCTGTCTCTCTCTGTCTCTCTCTCTCTCTCTCTCTCTGTCCTCTAGCTCCTCTTCCGCGCACTCCCTCCCCGTTCCAGACGGTTTACCTTGAAGGAGATTTCGGTTGTCATGGTGAATCCGTGCGTGATGACAGGTTCTTCTTCAGCGGTGCGTCCTTTCCAGCAGTCCAGCTCGATACAACGACACCCAGAAAGGAGGACTTGGCGGTACATCTCCACCGAGGAGTTACCTGCCAGCTGTCCCGCTGCAAACATGCACACACACACCAAACACGCTTAAAAGTTACATAATAACCACACATATTTCTCTTCATATCCTGTAGATTTTAGTAATTAGATGCTCTAATCCAAATCAACTTACAGTATGTACAAGGACATCGCCCAGGAGCAAATCAAGGTTAAGTGCCTTGCCCAAGGACACAACAACATTTGGTTCCTTCAGGAATTGGACCGGCAACCTTCCAACTAAAAGTCTGACTCCCTAACCACTAAGCCGTATGTCATCCCGAGTCCTCCCTAAATATATCAGTTGTCAAATAGGAAAATGGAGACAAGTGATGTTGCATTCCACAAGCAGAGTAGTGCCCTAGCTGATCGCATCACACTTTTCCCTATTAACAAAGCAATTATCTTGACATTAGCGTCGTGTTACCGGAGCGTGGAGACAACACATTAACATTTAAGTCATTTAGCAAGCTCTCTTATCCAGAGTGACTTAACAGTAGTAATGAGTGAATCCATTTTCTGGCAAACTGCTCCCCTGTGGGAATTTCACCCACAACCCAGCCCCTGCAAGCTTCACACTTTACCAACTGTACCAAATCGGTTGCCGTGGGGTATGGGTGTTGCCTGTGTTGTTTTCTGCCATTTTAGGATGCGCCTCAGAGGCTCTTCTATAAATTTAATTTAATCTCTTCCTGAGTACCATGAAGGAACACAAACGCACGTACGCAAGCAATGGCTTCCTAGGGATTACAGCATTTTAAAACGCCTTTAACGCTTATTAGAGGAAAGTTAACTTTCTAATTGAGTATCTGCCCACAGCATAGCATGAAACACATCATTCTCATAGGGAGGTGTTTGCTGGCGGATCAATGTGAGGGAATACTAACACCCTGGCAACACAGTCATCAGTAATGACTTGTTATCCTCATATCCTCGGCAAAGGGACACGCAGATGACTGTGTGCATTTGTACAAGGAATACAAGCCTTTTCTCTGTAACCTCCCAGAAGGACTTCTCATCATATCTCCATGAATGCATAACAGAAGATGACAGCAATATGAGCATACACAAGGAAGACGTGATTTGACGATGGAATTAAGGTCACATTGTGTGTCTTTTTCATTAATTTTTTTCCCTTACTTCCCCTTTCCAGTATTTCACATTAGCCTATTACAGAAATTACATTTTCCTCTTTGCGGGAGAAATGTGATTCACATTAGAGATGTTCATGCACACTGCCATTCAGAGGAATACATTTGAATATATGAATAATAAAATCTACGGTAGCTAGAATGGCCTTTGTTGTTTTAGACTACTCCTATTGTTGCCACAGGCCTCACAGTGTGTAGAAATATTTAACTCTGAAATCAGATAATGCCTGCGTCACACAGAAGGATGATTGGATGAGCTCCTGAGGTACACAGAATGATGATTGGATGAGCTCCTGAGGTACACATTTCAAAATGTCCACCTACCTGTGAGGTATGTGTTGTGGGAGGAGTTGATGAAGTAATGTGGCAGAGGAAGTGTCATGTCTTCGCTCTGGTCCAGTTTCTCTGGTGGAATGATGCTGTTCTCTTCACTGCTCAGGTACCTGGAAAAGCCGTCCATGGAGATCTGACCTGCATTAGCAAACAAACTGGTCTGTTGATTTAGCTGTAGCTAACTGTGCTACTGGGTTGTTGGTTTAACTGTAGCTACCTGTAATACTGGATTGTTGTATTAGCTGTAGCTACCTGTACTACTGGGTTATTGGGTTAGCTGTAGCTACCTGTACTACTGGGTTGTTGGTTTATCTGTAGCTGCCTGTAGTAATGGGTGGTTGGTTTAACTGTAGCTACCTGTAGTACTGGGTTGTTGGTTTAGCTTTAGCTGCCAATAGTACTGTGTTGTTGGTTTAGTTGTAGCTGCCTGTATTACTGGGTTGTTGGATTAGCTGTAGCAACCTGTAGTAGTGGGTTGTTGGTTTAGCTGTAACTACCTGTATTACTGGGTTGTTGGATTAGCTGTAGCTACCTGTAGTAATGGTAGCTACCTGAATACAGCCACCCTCCTCAGATCCCTTATCAATGTGCAGATATGAATGTGAGCAAAACAATAGAGGTATATTAGAAGTAGCACAGATGACAAGCTCAAACCTAGATCCAAATACCCAATTAAGTGGAACTGACAGGTTTTTTAAATGGTTTGTAGATTTTAAGCAAACAGACAATCATAATACACCATATAGCCAAACATGTGTGGGCACCAGATTTATTACACCCATATGAGCTTTTTAGACATGCCTTTTCAAAACCAGGGACAAGGTAAAGGCTTTCCATAAGATTTTGGAATTGTCGGTGTCTGTGGGAATTGTTAGCCCATTCAGCCAAAAGAGCACTTGATGTTGGATGAGAAGGCCTGGTTTGCAATAGCTATTCCAATTAATCCTAAAGTTGTTCAGTGTGGTTGAAGGCAGGGCTCTGTACAGGCCACTCGCGTTCCTCCACACTAAACTTGATTAACCATGTCTTTATGGACCCCGCTTTGTGCAAAAGCATGCTGGAACAGGACAGGGCCTTCCCCAAACATTTGCCAAAAAGTTGGAATCACCTAATTGCCTACAATGTCTTTGTATTCTGTAGCATTACAAAAAAAGGCTTTTGTACAATGTATTAAATGAATAGCAGTAAGGGTGTTCAATACTTTTTTCCCTGTGTCATTTCACAGTATTACACATAACTTAATTTCTGAACTTATTTGTTTTGGTTTCTTTGTATACATGGATTACTTGGGTTGTTACCAACATCTGGTGAAAAATTCATGTCAATAGCACCTTTGGAAATATATTTACAAAAAAAATGTGACGTGTTCAATACTTAGTTCCCCGCTGTACATTTGGCTATATTGTATAGTGTATGTAAAATATACGTTACCCTTAAAAATGAGTAGAACACTGAGAAATGTCCATAGGATGTGATAGAAATTGATACCTTCATTCACAATGATGGCATTAAATTGATCAGAAATTATAGTAATAACATGATTAATTATCAATGAGCTAAAGGTTTAATCTTTACTACACTGAGTTGATGGCTGCTGACAAGGAGGCTTATAAATCAGTAAGTTCAAACAGTAATAAACATTTGCAACATTGGAAATCTGTTGAATATAAACTACATAGCCAAATGTATGTAAACAATGTCTAGGTATAGACCATTCCCCAACCTTTGGTTTTTGAACCTTAAAATAACCATATCTATGTGATCGCTTGGCAGATCATTATTTCTGCATGTGTATTTCAACATATTCTGATACAATTTCACGATGATAAAACGCTGTCAGTTCCACTTTAAGCCGAAGATAAACCATGCAGTTCAAACTGTCGAGCCTTTCAAGGCTGCCGACTGAAGCAGACACGGCTGATTGACATCTGGAGGTACACTGACATTATCAACCATCGACACATTCCCTCAGTCCATGTGTGTGTGTGTGTGTGTGTGTGTGTGTGTGTGTGTATGTGTATGAGTGGGTGTGTATATCAGAGTGTGTTTGGGTGTATGTGGTTTGTTCAATAATCAACATCTGCATTAGAGGGCCATGTAGAGGGGTGTGTGTGTGTGTGTGTGTGTGTGTGTGTGT
>JACXGM010013115.1:0-23344 GCA_016801145.1 Umbra pygmaea | reverse complement strand
TGGTTTCCGGATTCGAAAATAAGCTGAATACATTTCATTTATATAATTGGCCTTTTTATGTCAAAAGTCGCAATAAAGCAAAGGAAGTGGAACAAGGAAGGAACAAATAAAAAAACGTATGTAAGACAGGAATGGTTGAGCCGTGGAGGTACAGCACCCGCATGCAAGGGATTTTCTAAACGAACGCACCCTCAACAGGACAGGGATCATTTCATTGGTCAACACTACAGGTGGCATTCTATTGGTTGGGGAATTTTGATAGTGTTGTAACACCAAAAAATCCGAGAGCGCAGAAAAAAATCCGCGAGCAGAAGATTTGCAAGCGCGAAGAAACAGCGTGAGTGCAAAGAGAAAGTCTGAAGTTGAGAGCAGGAAATATGTCCAAGCAACAACATTTCTGAGTCCAAGCAAAAAGTTTGAGCGCAAGCAGAGCAAATCCAAGCGCGAGCAGTGACTATTTAAGTGTGAGAGCAAGGATTTGAGGGAAATTATTATAAGTCTGTACGTAATATCTGTGAGAAAAGCTCTCAAATTGAAATAATGCGCTCTTGAATAAAGATAGGAATATAACTCCATAGGCTGTATGGTGCAGCCTGTGCCAGGTATGAGAGGAGCTACTGCGTGGTGTGTATGAAAGAGAGGGGAGTAGTCAATGACAGTATATGAAATTAAGAGAATAGGGTAAAAGAAATCAAATTTATATGTACATTGTGTAAAAGTTTTTGGAATTTTTTACTCAGTGGCAACGTAAACAAATTGGGCTAGTTTTAATGCATTTTGAGCTGTTTTTGAGTACTCATTGGGCTAGAATTTTATGTTTGACCTGGCAACCCTGGCCGTGAGCGTTGCGCGAGCATTACGTTCATCTATGTTTTTGTCATCTATGGAAAAAGATGGAAAAGCAAGAAAGCTGTCGGGGGCTAAAAATAGAAAAAGAAAGAGTGAAAATAAGATGGCAAGTCAAGGGATGCGACAGCAGTTAAACAAGTGGATGGTGAAAGGCAACAGGTAGGGTTTAAAGTGTGACGTCTGTGCTTGGAGGCTCGCAAATATTCATGTTAACAGACTAGCTAGCGTTTGCTAACACTGGGAATGTAGCAGCCAGATGTTTTTTTTTGGCTAGCTTAGAATATGCACAACCGAGGTTGCTGAGATGAAAATATAAGTTAGCATGTACAATTAATGACAAGAATCTGGAAAACATATCTAATGCAATAACACTGGCTTACCATGGAATCATGCATAGATTCGCTACCAAACTTGGAGGCTTGCAAATATTCATATTAACAAACTGTTCTCAGACTAGCTAGTGTTTGCTAACACTAGCAACTAAATTAGTGTTTATGGCTAGCTTAATGCAAACCAATATTGCTGATAGCTACATTTATATTTAGGTTAAACCCTATGGTACTAATCCCCATGCATGACATATCTCAATTTAATTAAGGTAAAATAACAACTGGTAAATATAAGTTAGCATGTACAATAAATGACAAGAGGCTGGAAAACACAACTTGTGCAATAACTCTGGTTAACCATCTGATGCCAGCACTAGGCTGATTTAAGAATAGACTTTAGGCTGCTATATTTAACAGTGAATTCATTTCATTCAGGTGTGAGGATGGTGGATCAGGAAAGACAGGGGAAGGTAACAGGTAGGTCTAACATTAGGTAGAAGTGTAGAGGCTTGATGGCAATAGATTAATTTCCTAATATTGTTAATATGGAAAAACTTATATGGAAAATCTATAACATAATGTTTGTTTGACAATATGTCAATGAGACAGACATGAGGTCGGCGATGGCACGTGGGCAACAAGGGATGATGATTAGGTTGCCATTTGTCAATTTGGTTGCCAAGGGCAACTGGGCAACCATTAATGTCAAGCCCTGATATATATACCATATAATTATCTATACTTATGTTAGGCCTACAGTGGCTGATATACTTTAAAATAAACCTCCAGGCTATTATTTAAAGCCCATACATGATGATGTCCGGCACACATTTCTTTGGGGGGGGCACCAAAATAGTTGCTGCATACCCCTCTGACACTGGGTAGTTGCGCCCCTGACTTGTACAAGAATACACTCTTAATCACACTAAATACAGAAACATCCCCCAGAGCAATGTAAAGTGCCTTGTTCAAGGACAACACCATTTGGCACAGTCAGGAATAAAACCGACAACCTTCCGACTACAAGGCTGACTTGACTCCCTAACAACTGAGCCTTCTGAAAATCCTGGTGCAAGTGGCCAATGATCTGAAACATACTGGGAAAGCAACCCAATACTTAAGGCAAATATGTGAAATGTTCTGCAATGGCCAAGTCAATCACCAAGTGAATTCCACTTGCTGAAGGCAAAATGCCATAAGAAGAAGCAGGAACTGAAGACAGCTCTGGTAGGTGTAAAAGATGATTAATTTGCAGGAAAGTTCTTGGTTGAAATAATGCATCTCGAGTCAGGTAGCGGGTTGATCGTAGGATGTTTAATGAAGTACTTCTCGTCCTGGACAGGGATCACAGCGACAAGGTAACAAAGATGTGTGTCAGAGAATGCCCTGAATAACAATATAAGCTGACTTATAAAGCCTTGGGGATTGTTATCTAGCACCTTCGAGAAGACCCTTATCACTTTAGACCCATGACTGACTCCCATGAGCAGATCAGCAGGTCTCCTTAAAAAATGAAGTCATCTTCTAGAATCTTACCAGATGGTCTTGGCTAGTTGATGTTCCCAAATTCACTCAGTAACCCTTTCTTGATCAGATCTGTGTGCCCTGTCCTATTACTAAACTGTCCTGTTAGTCTGAATGGCATCAAACATGTAATAGCTCTGTGATGGTATTACAGTCTAAAATAGATAATAGAGTAATACGTTATGCTATCTTCTGTCTGTAAGCTTATTCTGATTCTACAAGAATGAGCCCAGCCATTGATGGCCTCTGTGCCCTTTCTGTAAATTCTGTCAGTCATCAGGTGGCCTTGGCTTACTCCTCCCACTAGGGGGAAACCCCTGTCCATCTTTACAATAACAAGATCCACAGGCTTCTGTGTATGACCTCATAACCTAACAGGCCTCAGAATCTTAGGTGTAGAACACTCATCTAGTTATACCATTATAAACTGTTTAAACTGTATTTAAGATGCTCATATAGACTTCCTTTCCTTAACATAGGGCCTGCTAGAGAAAACCAGCATCAGGTGATGTATATGAGTTTCAGACATCAGGCAGTCATTGACTAGAATGGATTTGCAACCAAGTATTAAAACCCACAATTTATTCCATGATGTTTATTTGTCCAATGACTTAAAAAAAAATAGAATAATAAAAAATGAAACTCTACACTTGAACCACATCTTGATTGTTTCTTTCAAATTCCTTGTGATGGTGAACTGAGACCAAAATATGACAGTTGTCACTGTCCAAAAATGTTCAAACCTGACTGCATGGTACAAGTTCAATATGAAAAATGTCACTTGTGTTGTCAGGGGCCTGTACATAAACAAATGCTGCATTTTTTTAAGGGCATGCAGACTGTTACTATTCTCTTTAACAAAAATGTTTTATCAACCACTTGTGAAAGTGGTCCAGCCCATTCTAAAAATATTTGCACTTGAAATGTAAATATATTGCGACTGAATATATATTTTCTTAAAACCAGAATGGGATTTTAAACGCAATTCAATGGTTGTAAAATTTGTGAGCCCACTTTAGAAGAATGTCTACTTGTGAAAATGTTTCTATATGACAATTTATTGAAAAGTGATTGTGAATTAATTACTTTTGTGAAAAGTATATAAATTATATGAAATCTAAAAAGCAAAACAAAGGTGTTTAAATCTTGACCATCCCTTTCTAAAGTTATTGGAAATTGTTTTAAAGGTTATATAGGGTAACCATGAAAGACTGTTGATTATCTTTTGAATGTCTGCATACAAAATCAACTTTACCTCGGCTACTGCCAGGGTATTTCTGAGAGTAAAACAAGAGAATATGCCATGTCATGCAAAACCTGATTTCTAATTTAACTTCAAATCCTTAATTATGTATTAATCGCCTTAAATTGATGAAGCACCTGTACCAGCGACCTAATCTCAACTGAGACACGGCGGATCCCAGCACCCTCCCTATACTTCACGACTCCGGAATACGCGAGGAGCCTCCGCTCTATTGCTCCTTGCCTACGGAATGATTTCGAACCATCAGAGCACCGCTCAATCTCCTGAATGTGTAAAAAAAATGCTTTAACATTCCTACCGCCTGTCTTTTTGTATTCCTAGTCTCAATAACATTAATTTAGCACATACTTTACATGCATCAAATCGAAATGTTTCAATTGTCTTTTAACTTTTTATTCTGCAATAAATCTTTGCGACTTTGTAATGAAAGGCCCTATGTATCAATGTTTAATTATTATGTAATACTAGTGTAATACTACAGACAGTTAAAAAACTATGACAACGGCAAATGGGCCAACAAATCACTTTTATATAAATTTCCCCATTCTTCTTGAACTGCACTTGTACTTTTTTCCGGTGAGGAATGTTTGGCTAATTTAATATACATTTCAGAACCTCATTTTAAACATGTGCTTTGTTTTTGCCCTTAATTTATTCCTGTTCATGCCTGTCAGTAGTTGTTACGGTGATGGAAAAGTTTGCGGATCGTCTATATGCGCGTCAATGTCATCTAAAACACCCCATTCTAATATCACTCTGGATCTTGAGGCCCAATAATTTGAAGCGTGTAATTGACAACCCCAAACCTCATTTAGTCACTTACCACCAGGTTCAATCATTTAGCCAATAATTTACTACAAAGAAACATCCAGTATGTAACATGATGAAATCATCGTTAAGATTTGTCAAAACAATTAGCAACCGCTCATTTCAATAATTAAACATGTTAAAGATTATAAAACCGACATATTCTCCATCAACAGATCATTTAGAATCGAACAATAATGTATTTTACTAGTGCCTTTGTCTGAAGTAGTTTATTAAAATTCATGACAAAATATCACCAGTCACAGACACAGCTGTGCTAAAATGATTTGACACACATACTGTAGCAGGGAGTCCAGGGAACAATTCAACCGCAAGCTCCAATTACACTGGTTGCTCGATCTGAGCAGAACACATTGCTGAGTATCAGGCTATATTAACTTTGACTTAACACAAATACCCTCAAGGTATTTCTATGCAATTCTAGGGATAATGGCTGGCTACTAAACGCGAAAGAGTACATACATGTCTGTCCTTGTAATGTATTTGTCAATGTAAATGATTATCATTTCTAAAACATAGCATAAAACGTATGGGCATGTTTGAATTGCAGTATACTATTTCTGTATTAAAAACTTAAGTTATATTGGCCTACATTTTGTAGTAAGTAGCGCTCTATTAATTTAAATGTTTAAATTAAAGTATAAAACATGAAAGCATTCACCAAAATAATATGTAAATAGACGTTTAATTGGTTCCTTATTTGACATACATATTCCAATTCTGGATGTTATAGAAAATGGTTAATGAAAATAGTTTTATTGTCAACTACTTAGAAATATATGTGGCATTTATGCGAATCAGATAATGAAATAATGTAAACTATATTCTTCGAAAAAACCTTCCTCTGTGATGCTCTCTTTGATGGTTACTGTCAAAAAGTTTGCCACATCTGTAACAACCACTTTATCAACATCACCCAGGCGTTGCCTCCAAGATATATCTGACGGTTGTCCAGAATTTCTCGATGGTGTCGTTAGGGTAAAGAATCACTAGCGCCAGATGTGCTTTTTGGGCATGTGCTTAATTCCGGGGTGCGGGTTAGACAACCCCCCTGTGAAATCGATCGTTTTGATGATCTAATCTAGACTCACTGTGAACTATACCTTGGTAGTTATTGGTGTTACGATATGATACAATATCAAACTGTCTTTTGGCATCGTTTGATTTTTGTGAAAATATAATTTCATCTTTAAAACTACGAGAGAACAGGTTGAGACTTCTTTTAGATGGTTCACCTTCATGATGACAATGTCTGGACATGTTATTCAGAAAATATGGCGTCTGTTGATCCTCTAACTTGAACATTTTGTAGACTCGTCTCCTAGACAGCTGCCTTGGTCTATGTTGAAACGTAAACGCAACTTGGATTTAGGTCCTCTCTTTTTTAGGGACGTTGACAAATTTCTCAGCAGACATTGGCGCTGGACGTGTTCTTTGGTCTAGGTCTTGTAGTCGGCCCATCACGTTCTCTCCTCGGTTGACCGTGCTAGGCGGAAAGAGTGTACGACAGTCCGTAGACCCTCTCGAGCTCTCGTTGTTTTGAAAGGTTCCGAAACTAGGTAAGAAACCCGAATAGCCCTTGGCATTTGTCTTCTGCATTCATAGGATTTTGCTTTGGCCTATAGAGGATGACAAGTTAGATGCGTTAAAAAAGATTCCCAGGTTAACTTTGTAACTTTGTTGTGAGCAGAACAAAAAAAATAGATATTAGTGATCTAGCATGCTCATTCCACTAGGCAAATTCCATTAGACAAATACATGCTCACGAGGACGAGTTCGGGGAAAAACAAAACAACGTGTGTAGCTATATGAAACAGTATATGATGAAACCGAGATGAACTGAAGCCCTATGTAGCCTATCGTAATTTATGTAATAGGCCTGTGTTTAATTTAAATCAGTTAATTTAAATTAATTTTACTACAAAGACGATCAGTAGGCCAATATATGGCGACATTACCGAACTACATTAGCTATAATCTAACTATACCATGTCCCCCCCCCCCCACACACACACACACACCTTCAGCAGAAATGTCTCAGGCTTCGGTCCCCTCTTCTTTGGCCCAAACAACTCCCTTACACGCTCACTGTAAAATACACGAAGACATAATAACTGACACTTAGACATTTGGGATCTACATGCACATTCCACTATAGGGAATATCCATTACAAAATAAATGTTTACGAGGTTGCGAGTTCTAGGGAAAAACAAAATAACATGTATAAAACAGTAGGCTATATCAAACATAAATGAGCTAGCTGACATCTTAGTACTCAACTTGCTCGAAAATGTATATAGTATTCTACAAGATCATTTCATACGTGTCCCCTGCTGGGGAAAGATCAAGTTGCCATATTCACACACAATGCAGGAAGAGGCCTGCTGTGCTGTCAAAATCTTATCTTTCTTCGAATGCAGTTAAGAGGCGCGCGTCAAGAATGTTATCCTCTGGTTCCCATGTGCTATATATATCCACAGGAATGGTATGTTAGCTAAGAAAGGCATCACCTGTGGCCAAGGTGTTCACCAAATTAAAAACAACGTCGCTTTACAATCTCGTTTTATAATGGCACTGACTATAGCGGATTGCGACGTACTGTTGTAGCAAGTTTCTCATGTTAACAACACTGTCGCACTGTACTGAAATAATAACCAAAATACGCTAACTTTACAAAACAATAGGCTACGCTAACTTCACAAAACAAAAACTTCAATTTGTCACTGTCATACAGCCTAAACATGCTATTAACAAGCATTCATTTGCGTAACAATATAGGATATATTTGACATCAATTGACAGACTAAGCTCGGTGTCTTCTTTCAAACCTGTATGTTTAGCATAGGCCTAAACTCACTTTTGAGACCAACCATTCCATTTCACACGGTATTCCACTCGACCCTTTAAGTTTAACCACAAAAATAAATAATTTGATTAAATATGCGTGTAATATCCTAACAAATATTTTGCGATGCAACTGTGCACACACAAACGAATAGCTAAGTACATTGTTGTTTAAAACACGGATACGCAACAAAAAGGCCTACACTTCGTAGGCTATGCGGCGTTTGGTGATGGACTCGGCCGCGAAGACACGCTCTCCAAAAGCCGACAGCTCCATGTTTAGTTCAGTATAATATACGTTTTCCTTTCCAGTTCCACTGCCGTTGCTGTTTAATTAGGCTACAGTCATCCCATAATACTGACAGAAACAAGAAGACGTCATCACGTTTTGTATGGGTTGCCAGGCACCATAGTCGGTGGGACCGTATCTGGTTGATCGCATTGGCTCAGCTGTTGCTACGTGCTCATGGTTGCTAAGTGAAGAGGAGGAGTTAGTCTTTTTATTTTAAGGAAGTGACGCTAATATGGCGGTGGTCTGGCTTGTGTGCAGGAATGTTATTTGGCAAAGCAGAGTCAACAAATATGTTGTCTGACTTAGGAAAACAAATTGCTATTCATTTGAAAACATATTTTATTTTATTCGCCCAATGTGTACTGAATAGCCTGCTTATCCTGCCATTCTCAATATATGTTGTTTAAATAGTGTGGAATAAAAAAAAAACTTACGACCACTCATCGGTAGGCTATAGGCTATAATTAAAAAGGAGAATAGATAAGAACTCCACAGTATGTATAACTATTGTAACTGATCACAGTTGCCATGAATCACATGAACCAACACAAATAGGCCTACAAGTTCATGGAAGCTATGGCTTAAAATGAATTATGTGAAATCAAATTGCGATTGTTATTTTACAATGTTGATTTGTTGTTAATTAATATCAATCTTCATCAGGTTAAAGTAAAAGTCGTATAATTGTATTAAATTAATGTCCATTCAACCTACCTAATTGTGGGGGGACCAATTGCTAGTCAATTTAGATTTTATTAGAGTATGAAATTAGAGTAGATTTAACCAATTACCCCAAATCCTAAACAAATCTGAAAAAATAATATATAAGCTACGTTAAAACACAACTTTCCAAGATAGAAAAATAAACGTTCATAACAATAAACAAGGAAATCATATACATACTTTATGATATAGAGTTAAAAAAATAGTCAAGCACTCTATAGTACTACTGCTACTAATCACATTGACGATGATGATTGATCAAGATATAAATAATTAACATATTCATAAAAATAATAATACATTTCTCAATATGTAAATAACCTAAAAACATTACATTGTTTTGTTTGCATTTTTTACTTATTTTTGTATTATATAGCCTATGTTTTATATTGTAGGTTTTATTTTCCTTAAATAATTCACTATTTTTAATCGTCTCATAAAATACTTGGATGTTGTTGTAGCCTACTTACAATAGTTTATTGGCCTTCTGATTATTTTCAAAAGGAAATACGTTTTGTTATTATAAAAGACCAAAAAGGTATGGTAAACTATATTATAATAGATATCATAAGATATCATAAAAATATTTTCACAGAATAAAAAAAAAACTAGCAACATTTCAAAGATAACGTGTCTATGTTGAAGTCGATGTAGGCTATAGGAAATCATTAAACACATGTAGAAATATTCCCTTCAGTCGGATATGTTTTAAGCCATGTAAATCACTTTGTATTTTATTAAATCAATGTTAGAGAATTGTAATTTGGCTTTAAAAAAGTTATAGTTTTGTGTTCATAACGAAATGCGCTGGACAATTTAAAGTATAATCCATAGAAACAAAAAAGAACACATAGCCTAATGAATGACACTGACAGAGCGAGGTAGACATTCGATTTTTTATAACAGTGAAGATAAACTTGTATTTTCGTTTTTATTATTACATTGTCAGTTTACAATTTATTTTGTGATCGAATTTAATGTTTGAGTTTATCAGTAAAATGACATCAATCAACAAAATCAATATAAAGAAAATGTGCAGTAACACCCTCAAAATGTCTTACCGAATGCCATACAAACATAGTAATGTGCACATTTTGTATGGTAATATAGAGTTCATAATGCACCAAATAGGCCTACAGAATATGCAAGTATCCGACAATTTGCTCTGGGGTGTTTGTGGAGAAAGATCATCGAATGGTTCGAGCCTGTTATGCGAAGGGTAAATATAATTCACATCGACTTTCTATTATTTGAAATTAAGAGACCAGATTGTTTCGGATCACACTGGTACCCAACACAGACAATATTTATCATGATCATCATAACACACACGTTTACTGTAGCCTTCTTATGACCAAGGAGACAAAGGAGGACGGACAAAAGATGCGCTGGTTCACGTCGAAATCATAGGTGCCACCATTTTGTTACGCTCAGACCATGAGACCGACATTTCACTGCAGTCTGTATTAAAACAACCTTTTAGGGAAATGTGTGAAGTCGTTGATTGTATAGTTAACACTATAGCTATACTCCATATTTGGTGATGTCGATCGTTCACCACAGAAGTGGTGCAATGGCGATAGTCATAGCCTACAGGGACTGGATACAGAGTGCTAGTTTCTAAAATACTGTCTCGTTCGTTTCTGGCAAGCCACTGAGGTGGTACATATTCAGTGTTAATCAGAACTATTCTTTAGAGTTATTAGCTGTCCTACAGTAATGCCGGACATCGTCTGTTGTAATGCTTGTTTTTATTTCGAACAAACAATAATCACAGACAAATTATGGCCTATGTGTAGACCTCTCCGTTTTCTCAACAATCAGGCAAAACATTGCATACATTTGGTTATGAACGCAGATTAATATATGTGCATGATGCAACACAGAAACAATAGTGATTTGATAAGCAAACGTTTTATGACCCGACCCCCATATAAATCTTATCGACATTATAAAATAGAAACAATCATTCAAAGGTATTCAAGCCGTTCCAAGACCGTCTGTGAAATTATTTTATTTAAAATGTAAACAATGTAAACTACTGTAGGACTGTAAATGTAAGTTATTACAAGAATGAATGCAGGGTGCATTCGAAGGTTGTGCTGATAAAGGGGGAATGTCAAACGCTCCACCGTGTGAACAAGGTTTATGATTGACTGTAAGTTGAGTCATCTCAGAATCCCGTTGCAAGTCATATCTCACTTTCATAAAAGCTGCAATCTTCATGATGGCTATTTCTATTAATACTGTCACGTTTAACGATACATTTGTTCGTGTTGCATTTCTGTGTTCTTGTCTATTAGACAAATTATATCTTCGTTAAATTATTGACAAGAGCCAAGAACCTGGACAAAATGAAAGTGCAGCGTTCATCTTTAGTAAATGGCTATTGCCTCCAAAATATGTTTCTTTAATGTAGGTGTTACTTAGTATCATGCACTGTGGTGTAAAAACAGTTGACTGTCCATTATATGGACTTTTAAAAGTAGACTACTGCTCTTTGGTAATATACATGACTAAACAAATGGGTCATAGAACCACAAAGTATTTAGACAATTCGGCTCACATTTTATAAACCTATTTCGTTGAATAATATTTATCATATTGTCTTCCGAACATTTCAAATTAAGTTAGCTATCAAATTATTATTTGAGTGTTGGGTTTAAGGCGTGTAGCTATCTCTAACTAAAAGGGATTCTACAGACCAGCAGAATCTTTTATGTGAGTCCATCTAAAAAAAAACAACAAATAGCCTAAAAGAAAATGAGGCGTTGCATTTGCCTATAACGTTACAGTGTAATAAACTAAAATGGCGGACTTCTTATGTCAGTAAGCAAATTCACAGTGCGATCATGTAGTCTATATTAAAATTCACACGGAAAGCCCAGAGTAGAATAACATCTGTAGATTATTACACCTCCAGCTCAAAGAGAATTGCGTTTAGCGACCATTTCATACACGGCAAAGCCCCTGAGAACATTCAATACAAGCGAGTAGCCAGTCGAGAGAAAATGGCTGTCTCCTGATGTTACATATCACGCAGTAAAATAACGTACAAGTTAAATGGTAAGGCTCAGAGTATAGTATTTATTGTCCGAAATAAAAACAACGTGCATTCATCGATGCAATCTGACTAACCTTTGCATCTTTAAAAGATAGTGGTGCAAATCAAATAAGGAATCCTTAAACGGACAAGGAGCCGAATAATTGTTCAATGCAAAATGATAAAAAAAATCGAATTGTCTATAACAGCTAGACAGACAACACGATCATTTTAGCTGCACAATGTCTCCTACATGAACAGACAAAATCCAACGGCATGAGTAAAACATAATCTCCCTAAGGTTAATTAAAATACGTTTGTTCAATTCACTCTATTACCTATACAACTTAATAATAGCCTACATTTTGTAGCTTTTCGTTAAAGACATGGGCATGTTTTCATACGAAGGCTAGTTAAAACCATCGCCCAGTTTGAGTGTAATTCAACTAATTTGACATGTGTAACGGCGCGATTGAAGCGGACAAATTGATTGCGTTCCTTGTTGCATTCGCAGAATTGTTCATCGCCGCTGATACGAGAAGTTGAACATCACTTTTAGTCTACCACATCCTATTTGAAATAGGCAGTTTATCTTGTCATAAGCATATTTACCATGTCATATACCCTGACTGGAAATAAGACCGGATGCATTTATAGTCAAACTGATGGTAAGTCTGGTATAGCTGTAGCGGAGGCAAGGATACTTTTCTGTAATATAGCTATTCGCAATTGCATTTGTTAATACAACAATTGTCTGGTTGCGTGGCACGTCACAAGAGCCAAACAGGTCACAAGAGCCAAACAGGGACTGTGGTCAGTTGGTCAGCCTAGCTACATATTCCTAATATAGAATAGCCTAGTTGAAATAGGGATACATGTTGAATGATCTGCAATATACATCTGTGATATTCAAGTGGATAGGCCTAAAATAGCCCACTTATCGGTAAAATTCTATTGAAAAGTAGACTATGCTATTGCTATTGTGTAAGTAAATATATTTTTTTTATAATTCCCCGCATGCAAACAACACCCTCATGAAAACACCCTCAAATAAATTCGGAATTCCTTATCAGCAGTGAGTTAAACACAAACTGAGATTTTAATTATTAAATGGATTTTAAGCATTGGCTTTGACATCAATCTAACAATAAACAGACATATTTCAAATGCAAAATAGTTTTTCATTAGCCTATCTTCAGACAATTTTAACATAGCCGGTTTTGGCTGGGTGTACAGTTCACTAAAGTGCGATACAACAACGTAACTCAATAACAGATGTATGATGAATTTACTTTGCATTAAACAATTTGTTCCAACTATTAAGATGAACCATTTTTAGGTGAAAAGCATGTACGTGTGTGCGTGCCTGCGTGCACCTGGGTGTATACATTTTTGTCGGGTGCAAATGTTTAAATTTCTATGATTGTTTTATTTACACATGAATATGTCATATCTGTGTTTGAAGGTTGAAAGCTACGCTTCCATTTCTAAAACACATTCTTTGATAAGAAAATCCAACGTTTGTATTCAGTGACTCATCCAACAAGTAGAAATGATGATGTCATATATTTATCATTCAGCCTTCATGTTTTATTAAGGATTATCCGTGATAAAATAGCACTGATGTAGACGTGTTTAGAAACTTATTCAATACAAATGACTCCAACGTTTCACATTAGGCTTATATCTACAGCCTATAGATAATCTGAAACCTGTAGCTATACCTACAACAAAGTTATACAGCAATCAACTATGTAACATGTCTGATGTTGCAGTGACTATTCAGGAGACATTTTTTAAAGTTTGTTTATACTTCCCAAATGTATATGACAGAGCTCTGTAATTCCATCAAAACAGGTTATCAAAATGATTTTAAAGGAAGAATATTCTTTTCAAAATGCTTTTCAACAAAAACGAGTTAAAGGGTTAAACATGTAAAAACAACTAACTTCCCAGGCTTTAGAGGACCAGTTAGACATCAGCAATGCCTGGGCATGTAAAGGGCATTTAATTGGATAATGTAAAGGGCATTTAATTGGATAATGTAAAGGGCCACTGACCTGTTAGTGGAATAAAACCATGTATTTGACTGGTTACATGAAGTAGAGCTGCAGTTCCATGTATTATTTTATATTTACACAGGTACATTTATCAACAACATGTTCATATTTACAGCAAACATGGGGCAAAATTTCCATGGGGGAGGAGGCGCGATTAACTATCTTGCTGAGGGACAGAAAGATCCATCAGTTGTTTGGAACCAGGTTTAATGGTTGGAAGAATAAAACTAAGCACCGGTCACAAGTCAGATGCCATACCACTAGGCCAACATAACAGCCCATAAGTAACCTCAGAGATTGTTTGGGGTAGTACTGCTACCAGAAGTCTGTATATTTAACTTCCAATTATAAAACATCAAAATCAGTGTACTTAGGGACAGATTAATACTTATTGGGTAAGGGGCGTGGTCAAAACTGGGGGGAGGTCAAAACGTTTATTTTTGCTCTACATAGGGCACTTTCCTTTCGGGGTATGGGTGGGGGGCAGTGTGATATTTGTAGCTGAGCTTCAAAAGCCTTTTCAGGTTTTATTAATTTTATTTATTCCATCTTTCCTGGCTTTTTTATAGTAGCTCCTTCTGTTAAAGTGCTAATGGAAGAATTTGAGCTACATTCACTAGCCTACATTTTAAGTTAAAAGTATGCTGTGTATTGTACATTTGACACCAACATATGTGTGGTCACATTTGTGGATGTTGTTTGTTTTAATGCATAATCGGCATGTACAGTCGTATGCAAAAGTTTAGGCACCCCTGACAATTTCCATGATTTTCATTTATGAATAATTGTGGGTTTTGATCAGCAATTAAAATGTGATCTATCAAATAACTGTAATACAGTAATACTTCGGTGGTGAAATGAGGTTCACTGGATTAACAGAAAAAGTGCAATATGCATCTAAACGAAATTAAACTGGTGCATAAACCTGTAACTACCTAGCACTGATTAATTGGAACACACAATTGGTTTGGTGAGCTCATTAAAGTGATGGTTCGGAGTAATATAATTTACCCCAAGGTAAAGCGTAATTGCATAATGACCTCGAGCCAAACAACCCCCCATAAGCTTTTTTCGTTGTAATAACATTGTTCGAGTTAGAGCTATCAGCCGAATGTCTTAGTGCAGGCGCTAATGGAACCAAGGGTGTATCTCGTAAATAACCCCACTAACAATGCCCGGAATGTTACCAAACTTTTACAGTAGTACAAATAGGATCTGTACTTATAAAATGAGGCATTAAAAGGTTTGTAAGTACACCAGAAGTATATTTAAATATCACTTGCCTGATGGTTGCTACTCTCGGCTGCTAGGCAATACACGAGGTCCTCTGTGCGTGATCTCGCGGAATCTCGCGGGATCGCGGTAGCAGCCGAGAGTAGCAGCCATCAGGCAAGTGTTATTTAAATATAGCCTACTTCTGGTGTACTTACAAACTTTTCAATGCCTAATAAAATTAGCCTAATACTTGTTCAGGGATTATATTACTTGCTTCCATTGCTCCCTGTGTACTGAATAGTTGTAGAATAGTTCACCAGAACAGATGAACTATAATTTGATATATGGAACAATATTTCTCCCTGCTAGACCTCTGCCCCGTTGAACCACTTATCCACCCTTCTTACCTCACCCATGGCCTTCTGAACTGAACCCAAGGTCCCCCACCCATGGTGCCCTGAAATGAACCCCCTGGTCATCCACCCTCCTTACCTTACCCATGGTATCCTGAACTGAACCCCTGGTCATCCACCCTCCTTACCTCACCCATGGTATTCTGAACTAAACCCCTGGTCATCCACCCTCCTTACCTCACCCATGGTATTCTGAACTGAACCCCTGGTCATCCACCCTCCTTACCTCACCCATGGTATTCTGAACTCAATCCCCTGGTCATCCACCCTCCTTACCTCACCCATGGTATTCTGAACTGAAACCCCTGGTCATCCACCCTCACTCCTCACTGGAATAATTTCCCATACACCAACACCCTCCATAAATAATGACCCTGATGTGAATTTTCCCTTCTTAACATTGTAAGCAGTCTTCTCATTTGCACTGAAGGAAAGAGTGGAGTTGTTTTCTAACACCACCTACCTAAATGTTTCAGTTGAACATACTTCCTAAGTCCTTGGCTTTCTGCATGGTCGACAACTAAACCGCAGGTCTCTCATCCTCCCAGCCTTTTTAATACACATTATCTGGATCCTTCGAATACTGAATGTTGATGGCTGATAGCTGCAGCAACAGCCGTGTTAAATGAGCAATATATCACGAACCCATAGATGCCCTATTGTCCTTATAAATGGTTACTATCAAAATTAGAGCAGTAAGCAGTGATGTGGTCATGTACCTATGGCATAAGACACTATACACCATGGGTATGACATCATCAGTTTTACATTTTCTAAATTGCATTGGTAACAAGTCTATAGAAGCAACAAGGCATCTAGGGGGTTTGTGATATTTTGCAAGTATACCACGGCTAGGCGCTGCGATTTGTTGTGCCTAAGAACAGCTCTTATTTAGCACACATGCTCAGGAATGTTGATTGGCCGATATGCCAATCAATATTAAGCAATGACGCATTTCAGAGGCTTGTGGTATACTGCCAATATACACTCACTGGCCATTTCATTAGGTTCACCTGCTCATTAACACAAATATCTAATCAGCCAATCACATGGTAGCAAGTGAATGCGTTAAGACATGTAGAAATGTCTAGACAATCTGCTGAAGATCAAAGCAAGCATCAGAATAGGGAAAATAGTTAATTTTATTGATTTTGAAGGTGGCATGTTTGTTGGTGCTAGATGGGCTGGTTTGAGTGTTTCAGAAAGTGCAGATCTACTGAGATTTTCCCACACAACCATCTCTAGGGTTTACAGTGAATGGTCAGAAAATATCTGGGTAGTGTCAGTTCCCATGGCGAAAATGCCTTGTTGATGGCAAAGGACAGAGGAGAATGGCCAGACTGTTTTGAGCTGATGGAAAGACAAAAGTAACTGAAATAACCACTGAAATAACCACTGAAATAACCTTACCATTACAACCACGGTAAGCAGACGTGCATCTCTAAAAGCACAATATGTCGAAACTGGAAGCAGATTGGCTACAGCAGCAGAAGACCCCAACGGGTGGCACTCCTGCCAGCTAAGAACAGGAAATTGAGGCTACAAGTTGCACAGGCCCACCAAAATTGGACAATAGAAGTGTGTTTGCAATGTTTACACCTTAAGGACATTGATGGATCAGACCGGCTTAGTCACTGATCATCAAACCTTAACTGTAACACATTGTACTGCTGAGTCATTTCAATTTCCAGCGACTCATATCTCACAATCATAGGTGGAAGAACATCACAATGACCACAAAATCACATGAGCAGATTTACCATTAGTGGCAGCTAAAAAGAAAAAGAAGGTAGACTTCCAAAAATTAAAGACAAAAAATCCCTGCTACATATTATTTTCCCTCGCTGTGGACCAACCAGCGATTAAACCCACATACTAAGAGGACCATGCTCACTATCATATCAAGCCACCTCTAAACTATTTACCAATGAGTAAGTAGCTGTACTATATTGCATTTCAAAACACTGCTTATCTCCCTGCATCTACGGTTTGCCTTGCTTATACTGGAAAAGGGAAATGTGAACATCAACTCTAAATTCATTTATATATAGGCCTACATTTAGCATATATTTTGTGAGTTGTTTGCCCATAGGCTGACTACCACTAACAGCATTATTCCATTAAATATAATTCTTCGGATAAGAGGCATGGCTAAATGCTTCGCTGAAACAATGATCGTTTGTTAGTGTGCTCTGGAGCAAGGCCGTAATTCCCCGTCACTGTGGTTAAATAATGTTATGTAATCTTATGTTATGCTATGAATGAACATCACCCCTGTAGTGGGCCAAATAGCAGACCAAAAAAAGGTTATGTTTCTTGCTTTATTGTAAAACATACCTGTTCCAGCAGTACTAATTCCAGCCCCTCCCCAATGGAATGAACAATAAAACAATCATTTAGCATTTCAACCAACAAGCGCTAATAAAGTAACAGTAACCAAGATCCAACAAATCCACTTTAAAAAGGACATTATCATTACAAATGGAAGCCAAATCGTGTACGGACAGGTGTTCGACGTTTGGTCTTTAATCCAGAAGGCAATTCTGTGAGCTTAGCCATGGAGAGCAACATGATGCTGATAAATAATAGCTATTTAATCATTACAGTCATAACAATTCTATGCAAATTTATCACCTGTAATAGCTTTCTTCCTTGCTTTGCATTCAGAGTGCATTAAAGGCTAGTCGATAAAGTCGTTGTCATCCAACAAAGTCCCCTTTAGCAGCTAAGTCTAAATAGTTTGTGCTTATTGGATCATGTGTGTTTGTATCAAAATACCAGACTGTAAACATTAGTAACTAACATTTAGCTTTTATATTTTGCACAGAGATGGATGTTAGAAACACAATGCAAATATACTGTATACCTCTGTTTACACCGTATGTAACTTAGATATACTCAATTTATAATTGTATAAGCATCAGTTGCAGGTTCACATGAATGCACATACCTTCTGTACAGATGTAAAATGACACTATGTTATGAGCTCAACTTCATGCACAAACAGCACTGAACAGCCATGTGTGGGGTCTATGACAAAGTAATACATCAACCTAATTAAGGTCAGAAATCAATAAATATGCATTTCTTTTAAAGCAAAGTTCATCCAGTTGATAAATAAAGATTCTGGCCTTCATTACTCATCTTTGAAAGCTATTTTCCTAAAAGGTTTGCGTTCCACCCACTGTCTAATTAAATAGTGCAACTTATATACGTTGACCACAAAAGGAAAACATGCAATGTATTACCTGTATTTGAAAGTGTTTCAAATGAGACGCTAGGACACATTTAAGTATTTGTCAATTAAATATCCTGTCAAAGTACTGCTCATTGTTACTAGGTGTTCATACTGCTGCTGTGGGTTACTGGCACACCCAACATTCATATTTGCATTTCTTGGTCCATTGATTTGCCCTAAACTCAGCAAAATGTGAAATGTGTCACAGCTCACCCTAAGCCCAGCTGGCTGACTGAAATAACTATAAATTACATGGAGAATACATATACTTCTCCAAGTACAGTAAATAGTACAAATTAATATTAACACATAGATGAATGCAATTAAGTGCTTTCAAACGGATCTTTGATCTCCATATTTACTCAAAATATGTATAAAACGTCATACAGCTCAGGCTATAAGTTTGGTATATAAGTTATTTAAAGTTTTACAATGAACATTACACTAGTAATTTACATCCACCTGAATGCAGTCGCTCAAATCCATGAGGGCACTTTCTTGGCTACCACATCACAGAATCGTTGCATTAATATAAGAAACATTTTGATTTTGAATTATAAATTATAAATCTTTATATCTACACATTTCTTTTTACATTTAAACATATTGACAGTCAAATAAGATGTCCTCCATTTCCGTTGGTCCAGGGACTGTTACACAGACACATACTCCTTAAAGGTAACTGTGAGACAGTTAGTCGTGATGTCAGTGATGACAATGTTGCCCATAAATGGAGACAACTTTAAGACAGGCTCCTCGACCTTCTCTGTTGTTGTTGTTTTTGTTGTAATTGGTATTATCTTCTCTAATTCCTCTACCACTGGAGTTGGGTTATTAGGCCCCAGTTCAGGCTCCACTGTCTCAGGTTCAGCCTGCCTTCGATTTCTAGAACAGCTAAGATCCATGGGTTCCTCCTGACTGGCGCTATCATCTCTACCTTTATAAACACTACTGCTGCTTTGGCGGGGAGCAATGAGGTGGAGATCCATGGGTTTGTCCTGAGGCGGAATGGGCACAGTACTGGGTACACTGCTGCTCCTTGAAATCAGAAACCTTTTACACTCACCCCTGTCCTCCTTGGTGTCAGATAACTTACGCTTGCGGTCTTTAGTATGGGTCGCCAGTGCCCGAATCTGTTCTGCAGGTGCAGGAGTGGGAGTAGGGAGAGTGGTATCCATCACCCATGGGGTAGGAGTCAGGTTTGTGGTTAACTGTAGAGGGTGATCTTCCGGTAAATCCGCCTGGCCCCTTGCAACCTCTGTGTTGTACTCCTCAGCCGTGCTTGGCGACGGTTTGGAGAAATGTCCATCTTCTGGAGAGCATTTCTGGGGATGTTCAGCAGCTGGAGGAGAACGGCTGTTAAATACCTCTTTAGAGACACCGTTGGCCTGTACGTTGGTCCTCTCTGACCGATTGGTGTGTTGAGGTTTCTCTCCACCAGTCAGGTCTGAAGAGTGTTTACCTTTGGCCACCCCAGCCTTGTTGCCATCCATGTACTTGCTCATGACTATGACAATGCGTCCGTTCTTGTTCTTGTTCTTGATGATCTTCATCTTGCTGCTGATCGTAGTAGGAAGGTCTGCCTCCTTTGGACTGGGTTTCTGGGCGCATTCACTTTCGCCCTCTTTCACGTGCACTGCCGGTTCCTTCAACTCCATCACTGCCATGTCTTTGACTTTGCTCAGACAGCCTGTGTCTTTATCACGGACCCATTTCTGCTGCAGCGCCGGTGGCAAATTCCACCCTGGATTGGGAACAGTAGGCGGACTGGCTTCCTTAGCTTTTACTGTCTCTTTAGGCCTTGTTGACTGGGTGTCATACATTTTGGGGTCAGGCTGGTAGTGGTGATGTTTTTTACTGTTGAGTTGGTAGAAAAATTTCTTTTTCCCATTGGCTAGCTGGTCCGCTGGGACTTCCTGATTGCTGGGCTGGTACTGGTGATGCTTTTTGCTGTTGAGCTGGTACTGTTGGGGCTGGGAGCGGTGCATCTGGATCGGGTCTGATCTGAGGCGATTCTCAGCTTCTGGAGACGGTTCCTCAAATCCGGCAAGGATGCTAGATCTCCGTGCAAATGATGGAAGCTAAAAAAAACAGTTAAAGGTTATTAGTCTGGGAAAAATATACGGCATTATGTTCATTATTGTAAGGAGAACATTTCCTCAGGCTATCATCCTATGAATCCTTCCTCAATCTTCACCAAGAACAAGATGTTGAGCCATGTGGAGTGCTGTATCGTATAGGTCTCTTTCATCTTCATTGTTTACAATTGTCAATCATTTATCCATAGCTCCATCTATAAGCTGGGAGAGTGGTTACATTTCTCTAGCCTTATCCACAAGCTTTTTAGTAAACCAAGTGGCAGGGCTACTGTTTTGTAGCATTTCAAATAAATTAATAGCCTGGCTGAAGCGAACCATGTGACTCACAGCGCAGAGTTATGACCCACTGATCTGGACACGAGCCTATTCACTCACCGCATTATGATTGGTTATTATTCACTAGCTACATACATACAGTGCCTCAAGCTTTCAGACGAGAGACTAAAAATCAGTTTTTATATTTTCCTGCCTACTAAAGAGGTGCATTCGTAAAACATAGATCATCAATTCAAAATGGAGCCAACCAGCAGTAGACAACAGGGACACCCTCTTTTCATTATCTACGCTTCATGCCGACGACATCAAATTACCCTTTCCAGAGTCTTAACCTCCAGAGGATAGGTCTCCCTATATTGGGATGGTGTTTTCATCTCCAGATAAAGTGTTTTCTTTCAAACTGTATCACACATCACACTTCCATGCTTTAGTTCCAGAATTATGAGCAGTTAGATTTGTGTCTTTAATTCCAGCTGCACATCAACATTTGAAACAATTTCCTTTTAGCTCAGGAGGACATTGAGTCAGGTGTCAGCTAGGCTAGGATTTTAAAGGATTGACAAAACATGGGAATAAATGCAGTATCTTTAGATCACTCAGTGGTCGTAATTAATTCTGTAGCAGCGTGTGTTCTTTACAAAATCTTTAACCTTAGCGACTGTGACTGTTTTGATATTCTTTCACAACATTTCTGAATATTTTCAGAAAAGGCTGTCTTTAGAGCTAACAAATTGCATGTGTGAAAATGGAAAGGCATAGGAATTTTCCCATAGGCAATGCGGGTACCCCTTTTGGTAAGGAAAGAATAATGAATGTCAATAGGGAAGTAATTTGCACATGCTGCTATTAGCATAAAATGAAATGAATGTGCTCAACCAGGACTTCAAATTCCATGAGGTGGTCTAGCTCTCCTAATAGAAATCTGCTTTGGACTGGCATCTCCAAAACATCTGCTACAGACATTTCACAAAACTGCTCTCGCTGTGTCTTTTTTGTCATCTGCAGTTCACTGGCATGTCAAAAGAATTTGGACATCACATGAAAGATCCTGTGCTTTTTAAACAAAGATGATGATTAAAAAAGGGAAATAATAGCAGGATCATAGCTACAGTACCTGGACTAGGAGATGTTTTGGTTTTGGTCCACGTTTGCGATATCCCATCAACTGATCTTGTCTCTCTCTGTAAGAAAATAAAAAAGACAGATGTTAGGGTGGATGTCAGGAAAAACATTATCTTGTGTAATTAAAAGGTGCTAACATGTTAGGAACATTATTTATATTTACATTATTTATATCACATATTGGGAAAAGGTGGAGGCCCATACTTTCTGTTTTTTTAGAAATGTCCCTACTCATTCTGAACAACAGTGTAGTATACATCTAACGACCCTCATTAACTCAAAATAAATTGAATGCATATTGAGATTAAATGGTTACTAGGCTGGTATGGAAAATTACAATTATGATTACCGGTAAATGTGCTAATGGTTTTTGTTGTTAATGTTTGCTATTACATTGAGTTCTGTAACATAGCACATTGTGACAAAACTTGGGTGAAGAATGTCTTACTGTTGAGCGCTGGAATTTTCAAAATCATGTTTTTGACCCAATTTGGGTGAGTGATGTGGCTTATAGTTGGGAAACAGCATTTTCTAAATTATGTTGATTGGCACATGCAGAAATCTAAAAAGTCTGAAAACACAGATGCTTGTGTAGTTGTATAAACAACATTTGTACATGAAAAAGCAGAATGTCTTTAACTATGAACAGCAAAAATGGGGGACAACATGTTTACTGAAGCCTTGTTAAGTTTCTGATGCCCCAGTGCATTAACGCAAAGGTCACTGTAGCACCACCATAACTGGTGGGCTACTTGTGTACTTGGAGTGTGTTTACAGTCGAACAATACCTGCTAGCCAAGTGTTTGAAGTTAAAAGAAATAGTTTATCTCAAATGCATTGTTGAGTGGTGCATAAATATAACTTTCACTACTTAACTTGTAAGTACAAATATATTAAGGTTAAAGATGTTGGAGATTCACATATGACATGATAGTGGGGATTCACTACAGTATGATATTAACCCGGTAATGCATCTCTGAATAGTCAGGGTACAGAGTTAGAAGAGCCAAACGACCAGGGAGGGGAATTGACCTATCGCCGGCCCCTCCCCCAAAACTGCCATTGTCCAATCACACATCATAGCAACCGTAACAATGTGAGCAGGTCCGACAAAAATTGACTCCAAGCAGGACGGTAAAGCAGTGCGCCAACGGCGTTTGTAAATCGGACATTAGATACCCCGAGAGATTGTCTGGAGGAGATGTGTTCTTTCCCTTCCCAAAG
>JACXGM010013114.1:0-23345 GCA_016801145.1 Umbra pygmaea | reverse complement strand
AGCGACTTACCCCACTACGCCACGCGGACCCCAACTATAATTTGATATTTCTAATGGTATTGAAATGATAAGGGAAATAAAAATAATTTCCTTTTGGGTTCTTTAAACTATGTAGAATAATATACAAGTGTATCAAAATTATTTAAACAACTTTTTCATGGAATTGAAAGGATTTAGTAGTATTATATATAACAACTGTATTTAAGATTATTTTAATATAGCAACATAGCATAGGCTTATTCAGGCAACATATTATTTCCATCATGAGCACATTCAGATCACCTTGTCCAACCACCAAAGACCTGTTGTCCAGAGTTATAACTGTAAAAAACTAAAATTACTAAAATGCTGCCAAAATTAGTACTGTTAGGCTACATTTAATGATATTAGTTTGCAAAATAACTGCATTTGCATAATATAATTTTTTTCTTAACTGTCATGATAAATATCTTTTCATCTTGTTTACATCTACATACCTATTGCCAGGTGTTGTCTATGGCAAAACACTGTAGTTTTGTCCATCCATTCAAGTTTGTGGCTATCTACAGTCAGATCCCAGGAGGCAAGAGTCCTTCAGTCACTGGGTGATTGCTTCCAGTGTGATCTTTCAAAAATAGACTGACTGTAACATCTGTTTTGCAACTTAGAGTCCGCCTCATTAACGTGTACGTTAAATTCATAAGGCTACGTGTTGTTGAGAAGTGCAAAACTTGTCTGCAATCAGGTCATGAAAGCTATTTGTGAGGAGTTTATCAATGGCAAAGTATATTTATTCAAGAGACACATTTAATGTTCGTAATTGTTCCGTAATCAACGACAACGTATATTGCCACGAGCTGGCCTGGCTGCATCATTTAGCGAGGGAAGGTAATTTCTAATAAGAAAGCCTCTGATTGGCTGCTTCATTAAGCTTTGAAAAAACGCAGTCAAATCTGATATGTTTATTTGCCCTTGTTTGATTCCTAAAAAGATCGGAAGTATTAAAACTATTTTACCGAAAACACCTATATTTAGCAAATGTCCACAGTATAATAACTTAATAATGGTATCGGTGCTCAATACGTTAATTTTCAACCCACAAACTGATTCTTTCGATTAAAGGATCACATTCGTTTGGGACCTGCACTATGCATACAACATTTTGATTGGTTAAACAGACAAGCATTCAAATATTATTGGTCAAAAAGACGACCCCGGTACAGTATTGCCAAACCGAGGAGGGAGAAAGAACCGCATATGACAGACAGATTCTAACTTGAGATAAGCGAAAATAAAGCAAAGGGAGGGACAAATATTACGGACAAAAGTTTTAATACAAGACTATTCATTTAAATGGCAAAATTGAGCACTGGCCCGAACGGGCAAGTGACTAGCTTTGTTTACTGGCCCGACGTTAGTTCTTACTGGCCCCGGGCCATCGTTAATGTTGAACCCTGCTGGGAACACCCCACAAGAGATGCCATTTTGGACACGCTCTAACCAAATCTAGCCATCACGATGTGGTCATTGTTAAAGCTGCTCAAATCCTTATGCCTACCCATTTTTGCTGCTTCTAAGATCAACTTTGAGGACATTTTTACTTGCTGCCTAATATATTCCACCCACGGACAGGTGCCATGATAATGACATTATCAAGGTTATTCCCTTCACCTGTCAGTGGTCATTATGTTATGGCTGACCGGTGTATATTTAATATTGTGCAGAAAAAGGAAACCTACGTTTTATTGAACTGTGGAAGAAAGTTGTAGAGAAAGATTGAAACAATCTCTTAGAGCAGCAGTTTAAAAACTGCTAATCTTAAAAATTTAAATTATTGGTTAACCAAAAATGCATCTACCCAATTAAAATTGAAAGCACTATCATAAGCAGCTCTTGAAATGTCTATGCTATAATGACTGGCTGTTCTACACCCCAAACCAGGATCAAAATCCTGATGCAGAGAACGAGGCCTCTTGGATTGCCAAACCATGGCCCAATCCATCAAGCATACTTTACAAGCACTCCTGGAAAATGTGCAATGTTCCCCTCTGTGTAAAGCCTGTTGGATAAAATTTAGCTGATATAAATATTTTAAAAATATTTTACTCCCCATTATGTTAGAAATCTTATTTAACATTTTAAAGAATACAAATTGTTACCATTGTACAAAATGCCATTTTGGAGGGTGACAATATTTGAATAAAGCATACAGTTCTTGTATTTCACCTATCCCATATCACAAAATATGTGGTATCATATTAGCATTAGTAGTCAAATGGTTAAGTTAATTACCAACAGTTTTATTAAACCAATTCTTTATTTAAATCAAAAGTGAACATATGTATACATGTTACCCTGCTATTTCTAAAACATAGGCTAAATGACAATAATACATAATAATCTGGAAATCTCTCCAAGCTAGGAGGACAATACATAGCCAAAGGCCTATAGTAAGAGTGAGGGAGATTTTTTTTATTTCACTTAAAACTGTGTGAATGTAAGCATAATCTAAATGTCGGCCTACTAAATATGTACAATGTTAACACCAATATTAGTTACAGAAGCCACTATTTTCCATTTCTTACAGCTGAACATTTTCTGCAGTCTTTTAGCCAGATTTAAATATTTTTTCTGCAATAGTTGTCTAGTTCCTAATTCAAAAATTAGTTGTTTTTGTTGACCTAACTCGTGTACATGATAGAATGTCTTCATATGTCCTGTCAGTTTCTAATTAATTTGCTACATCCAAACATTGCAGTGTTATCACATTACCTGCAAATCAAACGTCTTACAACTCACATACTCTGCAGGTCTTTTAGGCTGCTCTGTGACATTTTTACACATGTTCCAAAGAAAGGCACCTTGTTAGGCCTAAAGTCTCTGTAGTTGACTAACAGAAAGCAACCCAAGCTTCTTGACAATTTCCTTTTTCCTCCTTTGGCCCATCAATGCTTGCAGAGATCTCTTCTGGTAGGTTGGATTTCTCAAGGTTGGATATGACATCCCCAGATTTGTGTGCGTCAACTTCCCCATTCTCAATTGAACATTCTTCATGTTCTGACTCACTATCAGTTGAGTCAATAGATATCGGTTCTGTGTAGGTACTTAGCTTGAGGGTACAGTTAATTGTTTCACATCGCTTACTTTGGTCTGTGTTCAGTGCCGGCTTAGACTTAAAGGCCTTTTCCACTGAGAGAGGGAGCTTGGTCTTCTCATCAAAGTCCAAATCATGCTTTAATCTCTTCAGTGCCTGCATGTCAAAGCCAAGAAGCACTTTTAATTTCCTGGTTTCGCAGTCTCTCTCACATGATCTTCGTCGGTTGACGAAGTGAGTGGCAATGTCAGACTTCCAGAGCCACAGGCTTGCAGAAAGCTTCTCTTCTTCCTGTGAAGTCAGATACGGGCGGCGATTGAAATACGCTGTTAGAAAGGCTTTCCGTGCCTCATAGGTTTTGTGTTCATAACTTCTGGGGTCCAACACCAGATTCACAGTCTCACCTGGCTTTCCCATGGTCATGGGAGAATGTCCAACATCATTGTTCATCTTCATCCTCTTGGAGTCAGACATGGTTTGGGTGGGTGGCTGACGCTTTAAGAAACCTGCGCCAGAGGAGTTCAGTGTCAAGGCAGATTTTGGTCCCATGCCTTTTTGGGACCGGCCAACAGCTCGGCACTGCACCAGGTGCAAAGTGATCGTTGAGGCCACCATGTTGCTGGTGTACACGCCCAAGCAGTGTATGCACTTGTAGGTCATCTTCTTCTCGACAGGGTGCATTGTCTGAAGCACCTGGTGTCGTTCTCTCAGATGCTGTGCCAATGCATCAGAGATTGGACCCTTGAGGATGGTAAAACACAGTGGGCAAAGGGTCTTGCCAACCTCATTGCTGCCAGAGACAGTGGCTTGACTTCTGGCAAGTATGTCATTCTTCCTTTCTGGCATCTTTGAAGACAAACTTCTCACTGCTGTTCGGAAGCTGTGTGGAGTATGGGAAACCATAGACGGCTCTTGGGAAGATACCAGTTCCTTCATGTTATAGGTTATAACAATAAGCTGTACAATCTTGTTTTTAACCTGCCCAATCGTCAGGTCAAAGGTGAGTGGGGAGGAGGCTGGAGGACCAACAAAATCATCTGGGTGATGCCCCACATGTTCCAGCATTTTCTCCACATTATTAAAGCTGGCAGGACACTGTGGGCAGGTGAGTCCATGGATCAGCATGTGGTTAAGCAATGTGTCACTGGGCAGATATCGGTTGCAAAGCAAACACTTACTGGTGAAGTTGTGGATCTTCATGATGTACTTGGCAATTGCCCATACCTTCTTAGCCTTGTGTGCCTTCTCAAAATGAGCACTATACAGATTTTCAGGAAAGAGCTCATTACAGACTGTGCATATCTTCCATTTCTGTGTTTGGGATGTAAGACTAGCATTAGCACCAGGAACCTGCATTCCTGTGGGTGATGTTAGATTATTGGATAAAGAGGTTCTGCCTTCTCCCAAACCACCACTGCCAGGAATGGTCAAACGCTGGCCAGCAACAGATGACTGACTGGTCACATTCTTCAATCCAGAAGGCCCCTGTTTTAGATGAGCCCCCACCATATGGCTAACCTGTTCAGTTGTCAGGGTACGACCCCCAGTCATCACAGGGCCCTTCTGGGCTGTCGCATAACTTTGGGGCCTGGACACCACCACATTAGCATGTCCAATCATAGTTGTCACCTGAGAGCCAATGCGCTCATGATATTCAATGACGTGCTGAACAAGTGCCTCATAGCTACGGGTGGAGAACTGACAGCGCTTACATATAATGTTGTTGCCGTTGACAGCATTGGCTCCATTTTTCACTGATGTTTCTGAGACCATGGCAACATAGGGTGAGACCACATGCTGGAAGTGCTCCCTGTAAATGTGCCGCCGCACAACGTTGTACAGCGGGTCCCGGTAGGTACACTTCTTGCAATAGTACATTGCCCTCTCCACTTTGTTATTTGCCCCAGCAGCAGACCCCTGGTGGACCCCCAGACCCTGACGTGCTGCACTGGATATGTGGAAGACCTTCACGTGGGTGTCCATAGTCTTCTTGCTTGCAGTGAAGGTACAGTAAGGGCAGTTGAGCAGGATGCGGTTCTCAAAGTTGTGCCTGTGTACATTTCGGAAGTGGTTCTTGTAGCCTGAGTAGTACTTGGAAGAGAAGTGACATTCTGTGCAGCAGAAAGGTTTTGACCGGTACTCCTGTAACACAGACAAACAAACAGGAGTTTGAAAATATCAAGCTTTGAGGAAAATGCAAAATAATGAAGCAGTAATGAGGAAAAGATAATCCTGCTCATTACATTGAGATTGCTGTTTAAGCAAAGCAGAAGCTCTATTCAATGAGCAGCATTTAATTAGGCTCAATTTACTAAATGTCTAGAAGTGCCTGTCATGTTTCTATAAGATATTACCCTATGTATTTAGTGTCCTTTGATAGCTATAGAGCATATGGAAATTATATAGTGAGACCAGTTATTCTAAGATGATGAAAACTGACTGTAATTATGTCAATGTAATTATGAAGGAATTGTTCATTGGGAAATGTAGATGTTCCTTGGGGGAAAATGTGGCTGACTGTGTTAATTTGAATAAGAGTATGTAGGAATGTGACCGACAGAGTAAATATGAATAGAGAATACAGGATGTCCTTTGAAGTGAAAGGTCCCAGCCTGTATGACCAAATAGAGAAACACTGGCCTGATGTTTCTCTAAAGCAGGAGTGGGCAATTATTTTAGCTTGAGGGCCACATTGAGCTTTTGAAACAAAGTGAAGGGCCACATTTTATAGCGATGCATGAAAAATAGGAAATGTTATTTCATTAAATTAACCCCGCCCCCTACACAGATAGGTGCGTATCCTACAGAAAATAAATGTTTTGATTTGTAACACCATTTCCTTGTTTGTCTTCTCAGAATTTAATCACTACTGTTTGTCTCTATTTAGCCTATCTTCAGCAGTCATTAGTCCACATGGACAAACCACTCCTCATTATTTGCATTAGCAATATTTAATCAGCGGAACCCCCTCTTTCCAACCATATTGGTACCATGTGGGTATTGTGCAGGATGATGTCCTAAATCATTGCAGAGTTGCTATTTTGTCATTTTCACATCCTACTTTCTGTCTGTAGTGTTTAGTACAGTGGTCCTCAAACCCTTCCATGTAGGTTCTAGTGTATGCAGGTTTTTGGTCTTTCCCTTTAATTAGAGCATAATTAGAACCTAGACTGCCAGGTGAGGGGAGATACTAATCAATTAGTGAGCTACACCATCAGGCTTGTACAAGGTAAAAGCAAAAACCAGCATACACTAGGCCCTCCATGGAAGGGTTTGAGGACCATTGGTTTAGTAAAAAAGGCAAAAGTAAAAAACATGACTGACTTCAAGGCGCGATAGCTCCTTTGCAACGGTACCAAGCTTTAGCGGCTAGCATGTACGTTTCGCGAGATAATCGCGATAAAATCGTGCTTGACGCTCTAGAGTGTCAGGAGACTGGAGTGTAAAAACGCCTCGCGGGCCAGATCAAAGGCCTCGGTGGGCCGCATCTGGTCCGGGGGCCGTAGTTTGCCCACCCCTGGTGTAAAGGCTTCTGTCTCAGCAAGAGGTGATTATGTACCACAGCCCAGTCATTTGGGCCGAAATAATTAACATATAGAGATTGCTAATGTGTCGTCATCATGACATATTCCCGCAAAGCATTTTGGGAATCCGCGGCACAAACTTAAGGCGCTCATGTTAACTGTCCTTTTATTCAACACTCTTAATATCTTTAATTTAACAGGCTCATTCACCAATAGCTCCAACAGTGTTTTACTAGAAAGCGCATTTAGTAGGACCAGTAAACGAGTCAAAGTTCACAATTTACCATTTAACTTATGCATGATGTGTTTGTCTTAGTAAGTTAAGTTGTTTTGTTGAATTCTAAATGCATGCAAATAGATGAGAAAGCGAGGAGTCTGGTGCTTAAAACATTAGCATTCCCCACATTTAGAATCTCCAGGGTTCGAATTGATTTAATTATTTGTGGGGGTCACATAAAAATTGCAGCAACTGATGTATAACATGATCAAAAACACACCAATCGCGATATGCGCTCAGCAGTAGCATAAACCTAAATCGTTCTTTTGGAAAACATGTTTCTTTTAGGCTGCTTATTTACATACATGTTGTGATATCTATTAAATGAAAAAGTGCATTTTTTGTGATTTAAATAATAGTGCTGATGATTTTTAGAGACCCTCACAGGTGTATGATTTTACTGCTTTCATGAGAGCTCCCAAGTAATTCGAACCTTGACTAGCACTTAATATCATGTAGTTGTATGTATGGGTGCTGGAAGTTGGGCAACAGCCAACATGTTGACGTCCCGCCGGCCCTTGACCAGTCGCTATGCTCATAAGGATCCAGTCCTTTCATTCTCCTTATTTTCTCGTCATATCTCGTCTTTGCATTAGGATTTAGTTTTAGGGGGTATGGTCGGAAAATGTTTGTTTTAACCTGCTGCATTTTGTAGGATTCTGTTCGTCATGCTAAGTTTTCATTATTTTCATGCCAGAACACTAGCCTGCTATGCCAGCCCATAAAGTGGCCAAACATACCCCTAATTCTTTGCACTTTGATGACGTTGCCGCCCACTTGGTCACATGTCTTAGCAATCTCTATATGGTAGATGGTAGATAAGCAACATTCACGGTATAGGAATGAGGTTTTTAGTGCTTTATATAAAATCCAAGATGGGGAAAATCCAAGATGGCAGACTTTGGCGCCAAGTTTCCAGCCCAATTCCAATGTCACCCCTAACACTCAGACATCGAAGCGTGTTCTCGCTAAGTCTGTGAGGGCATAGAGCTGTCTTGCTGTGAAATATTCAAGTGCACGAGGGCTCTGGCAGACATTTTGAGCACTTTATGACCCCCTTATTACAAGTTTGCATGCCTTACAGGCTTTTGCCTGAAGGAATTACCCACAGTTCACAGCGCTGTGACTTGAAACACGTAGGTTACCACAAGAAGCCTTTAAGCAAGAGAAAAATCCCAGCAAACTCGCCTCATAACAGTGGAATGAAGAACAATGAAGAAGAACGATAACCAAACAGGCATGAAAGGAGCAACCAACCCTGATGTTAACATGGATATAAAAAAAGTTCACATCCATAGATATGGCTGCAGTAAGTACATTAGCACCAAATCAACATATACCAATTGGAAGTTATGACACTGATCTAATTTTATCTAAAGAGTTTAATGATTTTTTTTCTCGCTTGGATACATCCTCTGTTGTTGATGAGATAATTTTTAGAGAGACCTTGAGGTTTTCTAATAAGTTTAAAATTAATCGATTTAACATATTAAGACAATTAAAGGCCACACCGCTTAATAAGGCCGCTGGAATAGATGGTATATGTGGTAGAACGCTGAGATTCTGTGCCGATCAGCTCAGTGACTTTTTCAGTCGTCCTTAGATCTAGGGCTGGTACCTGATTTGTGGAAAAGTTGAATTATTCTACCAATACCTAAAAAAGCTAAACCAGATTCCTTAAACGACTACCGTCCTATCGCCTTGACCTCTTTAGTTATGAAGGTTTTTGAAAAAGAGATCAAGAGGTATATAAAGATAGTTGCTGGACCACTTCTAGATCCATTGCAGTTTGCATATCGCGCCGGAAGAGGCGTAGATCATGCAAAACTGTTTTTGGTAAATACGCTTATGTCGTCAACTGGAAAATAATGGGGCTTTCGCGCGGCTTTTGTTTGTAGACTTCTCGTCCGCATTTAATCTTTTGCAACCTGTTACGTTAAGTTTTTGCCCTATCAGTCAGTTTAATTTTGATCGTGTTTTAGTTCTATGGATTAGGAATTCTAATCCAGACAGGCAACAGAGGGTTAGGGTTAATGAGGCGTTATCAGATATTTACAATATCTCCACAGGTACCCCTCAAGGATGTGTGCTCTCTCCTGTCTTATTTATATTATATACAAATGACTGTCGAAGTTTACAAGATAATAGTAATTTGATTAAATATGCGGATGATACTGTGTTGCTTTCCTTGCTTTCACACTCAGATCAGGAATATGGTCCTGTTTTGTACAATTTCATTTCTTGGTGTAGTAGTATGAAATTAGATCTGAATGTCTCAAAAACTAAAGAGATGATAATTAATTTTAGTAAGAGAACATTGGCACTTCAACCTATTGTAATTAATGGTACACATGTGGAGGAAGTAGAGCAATATAAGTACCTGGGAACGGTCTTTGATAATAAGTTAAAGTTTGACCAAAATACGGATGCAATTGTCAAAAAGTCACACCAAAGACTGTTCGTCCTGAGAAAGCTTAACTCTTCTAATGTACAGAGAGTTGTTCTTAAGTCATTTTATAATTCATTTGTTGAAAGTATGCTGTCTTTTTCTTTCATTTGTTGGTTTTCATCATTATCTACAAAGAACAAAAATAGGTTGCAGGGTATTGTTAACATGTGCTCTAAAATTATGGGTGTTCCCTTACGAAGCCTTACATCTTATTATGAACAGCAGGTGCTGAGGATAAAAATAATAGGAGATAGTACACATCCGATGCATTTGGACTTTGAGTGGATGCCCCTAGGACGACGTCTAAGGGCAATTAAGTTCTCTACAAATCGCTACAAATTTACTTTCGTGCCTGAAGCAGTACGGTTATGTAATACACCTACACTCTAAAACTAAAAGGTTCTAAATAGCACTTAAAGTGGTTCATGGCTTGTAATCATAGGGGAACCACTAAGTGCCATGTAGCACATACCTTTAAAAATGGTGCCATGTAGAACCATAAGAGGTGCCATATAGCACCTTAAGCACTTCATAGAACCGCTGAAGAACCGCTTAAGAACCGCTGAAGAATCGGTTCTTTGGGGTGGTTGAGGTGTTATATTGAACCTTATGGTTCTACACAGCACCATTTTTAAAGATAGTTGCTATATAGCACTTAAAGTAGTTCCCCTATGATTACAAGCCATGAACCACTTTTAGTGCCATTTAGAACCTTTTATTTTTAGAGTGTAGGTGATTTCTTTGATTTTTAAAATGTTTCATTAATTAATTTATTTTATTTATTTATGTATCTGAATGAATGTGTTAAATGTTTTAGGTAAGGCACCATGTAAGCTCAAATTAATTGCCCCACGGGGATTAATAAAGCTCTAAACTATAAACACATAGCCAGAATGAAGCAAAAAAAGTCCCAACCCAGTGTGTAGCATGTTCCTGCATCATCAAGGTAACGTGATAATGTCGCAAAGTACTATTACATTCCTATTTCTGTCATTTTAAGCCCTTGCAGCCTCCTGCACTCACTTACCAGGTGACTTAAGTTTGTTAGTAGAGATGGGCCGATACCAATACCAGTATTTAGTATCGGGCCTGATACTGGGCATAAGTACTTGTACATGTGAAAAAGGCCCGACACTCTGAGCCGATACTTCCTCCACATTTAAGAGCGTTATGCTGCGCAACACTTTACATATTAGCCATGGATGGCCATAGTTGTTTTCTTAAAGTGCCAGAGAGGGAATAGTAGCCTACTTTACAACACAGTATAGATAGGAAACAGTTGTATTGCTCAAACATGTAACGATTGGAACAACAATACCAACAAACTCGTAAATCTGATTCAAATAAATATTTAAATGCAAATGTAGCTGCATTTCAGCTCTATGCATATATTTCATATTGATGATAACGACAGTCTACTTCCTCTTTCAGAGACCAGCTTATAAAGCTGTACAACTGTATTTATTGCTATTAAAAAAGAAAAGCTATTTAAATGGGATAATGCTTCCCTGCAATATGAGGTGATTTGTTGCACAAAATCACAGCCTAAACTGCATAATCATTCCAAAGACGAAGCGACGCGTGCCTATTTTTGAAAAATGAATCACTGTATACTGTAGCGTCGCATGAATGAATAATAAACCTTCGGGAAGGAAAGACAAATGTCGGTAGTTTGCAATACCTCTGGGTAAACACAATAGTGGAAGTTCTGACACACTAACATTAAGAAATATACCTTAAAGGAAATACAATGTAGTCTATTTATATTTTTGTTCAATAGATTACAGTGATAGTACAGCTATAATTGTGTACCAATTATAATAAAACAATCATTCAAATAACTTAACAGAATATTATATGATTAGATCATTATGCCTGTTTGGAGAAGATAACTTCAAACAGACATTCTCATCTTACACAAAACGTCTGCAATGCTTAGTGCAAATGTGAAAACAAACATGCAGCAATTGCATACGCTTTCACAAACATGTTTCTCTCATTTTAGCTAATTAGGTAAGGAGACGTAAACTATTGACATTTGTAATAAATATTACACATTCTTGACCTGCAATGTAAATGTTCTTCTGGATATGTAGGAACATTTTCTATATTTGAATTGGCTGATGAAAATCTAAGAAATAGCTGATTTTAGCTTAAAAAATGTGACATTTGGCATAGTTATCAGGGTTGAAAATTACATTTTTTGTCCACCATCCAAGATGGCATAAAATCTAAGATGGCCGACATTATGGGTCCCAATGGCGAAGATGTTCACAATGAGGAGATGCACATATGTAGCAAGTTTCAGGTCTCTAGAACTAACGGGTTGGATGTGGTGAACCTCCCTTAAGTCCAACTTTGCAGGCTTGTGTGAGGCCAGTTTGCATTTCGTTGACACCAAATGTTGTGCCCTTTGACCCTCTACTACTGACTTTTGTACCCTTGCACCATTTTAACTCACAGGATTTTCCAAAAACAATGCTTTTTTGCCGGAATACTAATAATAATAATAATAATAATAAATGCCAACAATTACAATAGGGTTCCAGTGTACACACTGAAACCCTAATTACACAAGGAAATAAAATACATTAAAAAAATACAAGGTGCTACGACTGTACACGGGTCCATCCATCCATACATTTTCGTCCGCTTATCCGGCATCGGGTCGCAGGGGCAGCAGTTCCAGCAGGGGACCCCAAACATCCTTTTCCCGAGCCACATTAACCAGCTCCGACTGGGAGATCCTGAGGCGTTCCGAGGCCAGGTTGGAGATATAATCCCGCCACCAAGTCTTGGGTCTTCCCCGAGGCCTCCTCCCAGCTGGCCGTGCCTGGAACACCTCCCTAGGGAGGCGCCCAGGGGGCATCCTTACCAGATGCCCAAACCACCTTAACTGGCTCCTTTCAACGCAAAGGAGCAGCGGCTCTACTCTGAGATCCTCACGGATGACTGAGCTTCTCACCCTAAGGGAGACGCCCGCCACCCTCCTGAGGAAACCCATTTTGGCCCCTTGTACCCTGGATCTCGTTCTTTCAGTCATGACCCAGCCTTCATGACCATAGGTGAGGGTAGGAACAAAAACTGCCCGGTAGATTGAGAGCTTTGCCTTCTGGCTCAGCTCTCTTTGTCACAACGGTGCGATATAATGAGTGTAATACCGCCCCCACTGACCAATCTCCCGCTCCATTGTTCCCTCACTCGCGAACAAGACCCCAAGGTATTTGAACTCCTGCACTTGGGGTAAGGACTAATTTCCTACCTGGAGTAGGCACTCCATCGGTCTCCTGCTGAGAACCATGGCCTCAGATTTAGAGGTGCTGACCCTCATCCCAGCTGTTTCACACTCGGCTGCGAACCGATCCAGTGAGTGCTGAAGGTCACAGGCCGATGATGCAATCAGGACCACATCATCTGCAAAAAGCAGCGATGAGATCCTCAGCCCACCAAAATGCAACCCATCCCCACACTGACTACGCCTCGATATCCTGTCCATAAATACTACAAACAGGATTGGTGACAAAGCGCAGCCCTGGCGGAGACCAACCCTCACATGAAACGAGTCCGACTTACCGCCAAGAACCCAGACACAGCTCTCGCTTGTACACGGGTACGTAACAATATTGTTACGGTACAGGTGCTGTTCACGGGTTCGCACATGAACCTGGATACATAAAATATTAAAATTACTAAAAAATTGCTAGATACTATATTTTTCATGCTTCTACAAAAAATCTGATATGAAAATATATATTTGGCTATTCTGAGCCTTTGCACACATCATGATCAACATTGTAATCGCACTTTTCCAACTTTGTGAGAGTAACATAAGGAGAGCTAGACCTAATGGTGAGTGGTTATGATGAATCAACATGAGAAATGCTCTGCTTCATCTACAGACAAAACTAGAGTGTAATATTGCAAACATCAGTCTTGCTTGTTATTATAATTTCTCAGACATGAATAGAAAGAGATAACATACGTAAAACAACCTGTTGTCTATGTGTTTGGAAACAGTTGTTTAGCATGAGCCTCGTATGGAAAGTAAAACATGTAGCTATTGGTCAATGCTTGTTCAAACTGTATTTTTATAAGAGTTTTTTAAATTCATGTTCACTTGCGGGCTTCACAATGTTACTTGTTCATATATATAGTCATTTGATTGCAGATGCAGTTGTGAAAATAAAAATGTTGTCTTCTCTCTTTATTCAAGCAGCACTCATCAGCAGAATCTGATCAGGCAAAAGAAATTACAGCGATAAGTGTGTTTATAGTGGATATTCGCCTGTCTTTTGCCAATTAAACTAAAAACAGATGTTTAATAACTGTTTTCGGGAAAATAATTGTACTGTACCAAAAACGTACCTTAATGTAACCCTGAAACAACAATATGTACTGTTGGTTAGGCGTACCATTACACCCCTACAAGGTGCAGATCTTCAGAGTAAATGGTGTATATTATACACTTATATTTAAGTGTACAGTTAAGTGCAACAGAAGTCTGATTTAGAGAGGTATATTAATTGGTATGTAAATTGGCAAGGAAAAAGAAAAAAATTAATAATTAACTCCAGTAATAACTGCAAATAGATATTGTGCAAATGACAAACAAAGATGCTGTACAGATTGGTGCATGCAAATGAATCATGGAGCAAAACTAAGGCACTAGGTCAAGAATGGCCCAAGGTAGTTTGTGTGTGAGAGAGGATCAACATGTGCAGTGATCTGACAGAAGCTCTGACACTCATGATTAAAAGAGGAGTGTTCAAGACATTCAGAGTAAATGAAAATACAAAATGTTAATTTTGAAGCAAGTTGGTCTTTCAAGTTGATAGGATAATAAAATGGGACAAACAAATAGCATGAAGCCAAACAAACACATCTAGATGTTTTTTCAAAAATGTTGCAGTGATGTAAACAAAGGTTTTTGGGCAACTTACGGTGGCCGAGTGACCGAACGCGCTGAAAAGGTATATTTAGTGACTGTCAAGTCAGAAACATGACCTGCACAACGATTTTGAGGTGTTTAGCCCCTTATCGCCGACTGTCGCTAATTTGCATCAAACCCCTTCCATTTCGACTGCAGGCGAGATGGCGTGTGTATTCCCCCGATGCCGATTTGTTTACATTTGATACATACCTAGGAACCTTTTCCACACCCTGGTTTCTCATAGGACCAGTCGGAGTGTCAAAGTTCTAACAACTTTGTCACATGAATAAAATCTACATATCTGAGATGGGAAAATGTGCTTTATTAATTTTACCATTTTGTATAGAATTTTACCATAAATGCCTGCTGTCGCTAATTTGCATTATACCTAAATTTATATTTATTCTATATGCTATAGACAAATTAACAATCTCAAATTAATTTAGCATCAGCTTGGAGCCAGAAACACACAGAAATCCATAACTGTAAATAAATTAAAGCGTCAAGAGGCTAGGCGTCTGGAGAGTTCCTTTAAGAACTTTAAAACGTTATAATAAAATACAAGAATGATTACTAACATTCAAAGAACGTTCTAGGATGCAAGTAAAAAACATCCTTCCCATTCTCAGCATCAACCAAACTATTCTCTATCGTGATCATAAAATGAAACTGTCGCATGATCACTCATTAAAATTGTCAAGTTCCTCCAGTATCAAACATTTTATCAACTTAGCTCACATTGTTTTAAAAGGGACCAGACATTTCAGCCTCAGACATATCAGCACCAACACCTGTCCGAAATTTACTTTTTGGCTCACCTACCAAAAGGACTGGTAGATTAAAGAATCTACCAGCCAAGCATAACTTTTTACTGGCCAAAGTAATAAATTTACTTTTTGGCTCACCTACCAAAAGGACTGGTAGATAAAAGAATCTACCAGCCAAGCATAACTTTTTACTGGCCAAAGTAATAAATTTACTTTTTGGCTCACCTACCAAAAGGACTGGTAGATAAAAGAATCTACCAGCCAAGCATAACTTTTTACTGGCCAAAGTAATACATTTACTTTGTGTGTCACATGTACATTATCTTCAGTACATTTTAAGTATTAACTTATTTTGTTCAATACAAACTGAAGAGGCCAGAGCAAAATTTTAAACAAAATTATTTTGAAATATTAATCAACAGTTAAACTAAGTTTATTTGTAGAGCTGCAACACAAAGAACAACCTCAGCATCATACTGTAGCCAGCTGCTTGAAACTATATCTGCATACCTCCATTTCTCACAAAACTTTTATTTTTATGTGATTCATCCTTCTTTTAATCTGTGGGTTTTTGTTTCAAAGGTTGTCTTACTCCAGGTATATGTTGCCTTATAACAGCTATTTAATGAACGTTAGCTGCAGCAGACCAGTGGAAAGTTAGTGATATCGAGTAGCTGATGTGCCGTACAGTAAACCGTGCTGCAAAACTAGGAGCATTAGAGATGCTCTGTTGTTAGCAAACAGTTTTGGGGAAAGTTACTTTACCTAGTTACTACTCCAAAATCCTCAACTAATTTAACTACATTTTAGGTTAGTTGCTTTGTTTTAAATATAATTTTTGGTGAGTCTAGGAGTACTGTCATCAATCGTATTTGGACAAAAATAAATGTATTTACCTTTCCAAGTATTAAAATAATTTAAATGAAATTTAGTGGTTTGATCCGTTTTATCCTTGAAGTTAGTGTTTTTGACAGATCAACAGTGAGAGATTGTGATTGCCTGATCATGTCAGGTGCACACTAGTTGTAATAAAAAAAACGGATCATTGTAATTTAGTTTCTTGAGAAGGAAGTAGGTGGTAACTACCGTCTCTGGGCATGATCCAATTGAGCAATCTAATCATAGGCTATTACTGTTGAGTGTGTGAATGTTTGTATAAACCAATTTGATCAGAATGCCTGGATATGAAAACAAATTTACCTCTAAGGAAATGCTGGTAAAATAATGAACATGAGTTACAGATACAGTACCTTATGGTATTTGACTTCTAGTAATGCTACTAAAATTAGTGGAAATTAATGGAGAACAAATACATGTGTTCTGAGTGCATGTTTATTGGCACAAATAGGCTACATGCGTTCTGAGTCCATGTTTCCTGGAACACCTTACCCATGTAAAAAAAAAAGTAAAATAGGTGAAAACGACCATAACATAAGTTCTCATCGAGGGTTAATGCACGTCAGATGTTTTCTGTGACAATATGCACATTCTCAACACGTTTATTGGAATAACTGCAAGAAATATCACGTAAATCACACACGTGTAAACTGAATGATAGAAAAACTGTTTCGTGACTAATTTCCTCTGAGTAATTATGCAGTGAGCTGGATAAAATGACAATATTCCAGGTTTCCATATTTGCTATAGCCTTCATATTCACAACAGTTACGGTTAGTGAAATATTGCAAGAAAAATATTAATGTTAATGAATTCATTTGTTATTTTATGTTTCAAAACATCTACAATTTTCTACCACTGACTATGTTCAGATGTCTTACTAGCACTTCCCTGGAAAGAAGCATGTAAGCTTCAGATACAAAAAAAGTGAATGAAGGTGAGTATGCTATCTATAAAAAATAAAAAGGAAGAATGTTAGTGTGGTATGTCAGTAAGCTTCACCTAATCCTCTGTTTACATGGCTGGAAGTAAACATTGAACCAGATATCATTGTTTTCAAAAAGAGAGTGTGAGTAAATTAAGTTGAGCCTGCCGGTGAATGCCTTCGGAGAATGTCACTATGGTAGATGTTACTTGCTGTAAATATTAAAATAAAAGCACTTTTGCCGTAGCATGAAAATCAACCAGATGTTGGAATACACAGTTGTTTTATGGGTATTAACAGCATGCTAACTATTAACAGCATATTAACTAGCATGCTCCCTATCTTTTGCTTTGCCACTATTCTTGCTGACCTGTATGATAGTATTTCAATCCACCTTGTAAATGCAACATTAGTGCTCGTTTCCTTTTAAATATGTAGTGGTTATTTGCTATTTGAACAGGAATAGCAAGGAGGTCATTGAGAGTTATGCTTCCAGAGTTTTTGTCAATAGACAAGAGCCATTACAACTTTGATATAACTTATGCATTAGGCTACGCTTGTGTTTGAAACAAAGCACTTCATAGTGTAGGGGATCATCTCAGCTTTTTGGGGTTTCTGAAATATCTAGGTGTTTTATTTTTTACAGCATTTGTAAGATGGTCACTTGAAAGTGAAAGTAGTTCCGTTATTACGGCTTAAATTCTACAAATTGCTCCTTTAAATAAGCTTAAATTAAACAGAAGTGTATTGTTAAAAGATGTAGTGAATGAGAACTAAATACTTTGTACTGTAAATAAAAGCTCCCATAAAACATTAAATTAATTCTCAGAACCTTTGAAAAGTATTGTCAGAATAGGAAACAATTTACCTGTGTCATCAGAATGTTCAAAAAATAAAATTAAAGATACATACAGCTTTAGAAAACACTGAGAGACCACTGCAATCAACTCCATTGAAAACCTCTGGAATGTGAACAACACGAAAAAAATGTATGGTCTCATGTAAATGGATGGTCTCATGTAAATGGATGGTCTCATGTAAATGGATGGTCTCATGTAAATGGATGGTCTCATGTAAATGGATGGTCTCATGTAAATGGATGGTCTCATGGCATCAAACAAAGCAGAGGTGCTTGAATGGTTGCGCCAGGGGTGAAATGCAGGTCATCCGTAAAGTATTCACAGCACTTAATATTCCACATTTTGTTATGTTATACCATTATTCCAAAATGGATGAAATTTATTATTTCCCTCAAAATTCTACATACAATACCCCAAATTGACAATGTGAAAGAAGTGTGTTTGAAATCTTAGCTAATTCATTAAAAATAAAATAATAAAGTATTCACAGCCTTTGCTATGACACTCAATATTGAGCTCAAGTGGATCCTGTTTCCTTGAGATGTTTCCACAACCTGATTGGAGTCCACCTGTGGTAAATTCAGTTGATTGGACATGATTTGGAAAGGCACACACCTGTCTATATAAGGTCCCACAATTAATAGTGCATGTCAGAGCACAAAACAAGCCATGAAGGTCTGTAAACCTCAGAGACAGGATTGTATCGAGGCACAGGTCTGGGGAAGGGTACAGACTAGGGCTGAACGATGTTCGGTTTTAGCATCGACATCGCAATGTGCGCATGTGCGATAGTCACATCGCCGGAACATGCGATGTGAAGAAGGGTAGCACCTAGGGATGCTCATTTCTAATTTTCCTGCCCAACAACCGCAACTCGTTATCCGATTATGAACCGTTAACTGATAAGATTAAATTGACGAGTGTCTGTGACCCATTAAATATACAAACAAATTACACAGATTTATTTTCATGTGCAAACAGCATACAGAACAGATCAACAACAGCTGCCGGTTGCAGCTTTGCATATAGGTTCACTCGGGTGCAAAGTCCACATAAACAATACTTTGAAACTAGTTAGTTTCATACTAAAGCTGTGTCGATTTTTGGTTTCACCACGGAGACTTAAGGTTCAATTTAGCTACACTGGCATAAATTCCACACCAACCAAAATATTGTCGCAGAAAATTTATCGCAGACGTTTTCACTTTCTGTTGTCAATCAAAGGAAAGTAGCCTTGATGCAGTGTTTACCGAGTTGTCAAATTATAAAATGAAAACAGTCGGTGACAATCTGGAACAAGGTTGTTGCTTACAGGAGGCCTACTGCAAATAAGGGCTATATTTCATTAACACAAAACAAAATGTTGATAACGCTTTCTATGCGTTATGTTACTAACTAGCTATACAATATCTTCCGAGCGCACCCATTTCATTGAAATGACCATTACGCTCCTCTCAGAAAATAAAGTGCGTGTTGTCAATCACTGTGTGTGTTGTTTTTAAGGTAACATAATTTTGTCGGCTATAATGCATCAGGAGCATGATGAATTATAGCCGATAAAATAATATATGCTTCCCAATACTATAGCGTTATACGTGTCTGTACATGACAAAATGAAAGCGCAAGTTAATATCACAGTCATCATAAATGTCCAAGGGTTGTAATTTTAAATAGAGAACGTGTTGCAGACGCAAAACAGGCAGCCGGTATATTTCGCTCCTCGTTACCTATATCTCCCCACATTTTAAAACGAAGCACCAGGCTCTGGTTTTGTGTATTTAACAAATATAGGCTATATATACATAAAAAATACTTCGAAACCATTTAACTGATAGTATTAAATCGGTCAAATGTTTTACTTTTGGTTAACGGTTAAACGGTCAATATGAGCATCCATAGTAGCACCCAATGACAGTAGCTATAGGTAGCACCATGGGTAACACAGTTTACACAAGTTTGTTGTATGGTTTGTTGCTGGGGTGACACGCACACTCCGCATGCCTGCACAGTGATTGGCTCGCTGTGATTGGTTCGTTGTGCCGCTGCTCACAGCCAACATTCTCTGTCACTGGCAGTCCTGTACTAGCGAAAGATGAGCAACGAAGAGGCTACGCATTACGCAGGGAAAAAACTATGGTTTCGTACCAAAAAGAAAGTCAAAAACTTTGGGACTATATTAGCTACAAAAATTAGGATGTTGACCAAAAACAGGTACTTTGTCTGGAGTTAACATTATAAAGTTGTGGCCACAAAACAAGGAAAAAACACCCATTTGTCTGATCACTTAAAACGGCGTGAGATTATTAGTATCATGGAATCGTAATTATTGACTGTAGCCTACATTGATGGCTTGCAATATCGCAATATATATCGTTGGGAAACAAAACATCGCAATGTAATTTTTTTCCAATATTGTGCAGCCCTAGTACAGACAAATATCTGCATTAAAGGTCCCAATAAGCACAGTGGCCTCCATCATCAGTAAATGGAAGGAGTTTGGAACCCCAAGGACACTTCCTACAGCTGGCCGCCCAGGCAAACTGAGAGATCGGGGGAGAAGGGCCTTAGTCTGGGAGGTGACCAAGAACCCGATGGTCACTGACAGAGCTCCAGCTTTATTCTGTTAAGAAAGGAGAACCTTCCAGAAGAACAACCATCTCTGCAGCACTCCACCAATCAGGCTTGTATAGTATAGTGGTCAGTGGAAGCCAATCCTTGATAGAAGGCACGAGAGCCTGCCTGGAGTTTGCAAAAAGGCACCTGAAGGACTCTCAGACCATGAAAAACAAAATTATCAGGTCTGATGAACCATAGATTGAATTCTATGGCCTGAATGGGGCAAGCGCATGTCTGGAGGAAACTAGGCAGCACTCATCACCTGGCCAATACCATCCCTACAGTGAAGCATGGTGGGGCACGGTTTTCATCCTAGTCAAGATGGAGGGAAAGATGAATGCAGCAATGTACAGAGACATCTTTGCTGAAAACCTGCTCCAAAGCACTCTGGACCTCAGACTGGGGCGAAGGTTAATCTTCCAACAGGACAATGACCCTAAGCACACAGCCAAGATAACAAAAGAGTGGTTACAGGACAACTCTGAATGTCCTTGAGTGGCCCAGCCAGAGCCCAGATTTGAACCTGATTGAACATCTCTAGAGAAATTTGAAAATGTGAACCAGAGATGGGGATTCGAGTTTTAGACTCAGACTCGAGTCGCATTTAAGTCGCACACACAGTGACTTCAGACTTGAATTGAGGCTCGTCCTCAAAGACTTCAGACTCGACTCGTACTCGAGATGCGCGACTCGTGAACAATCCTTCTTTTTAGGAATCGTCTGATGAGCTGAATGTTATTCTCCTCCCTGCGTAACCTATAACCTACTTAATATGAGTGGGTATCTGCTGCACGCGGTGAGGACAACAAATATCAACCACACTGGCAGCTATTATGCCATTCATCATAAGCTTTAAAAACATCATACAACAAGGCCCAAACAAAAGAAGCACTGAATGCAAAATATGTGGAACTAAGATAAAGGACTCTGGCTCAACCACATTTAATTTTACCAGCAAACATGTTTAGCTCAGCATTGGCCATCTAATGTTAGCTTGCTTTTTGCTTTAGCTACGACCAATGGTAGGTTAACTCAGGCTGTCGTTCGCTAGATGTTATGAAAAGATAAATCAACGTCTGTTTGCTTGCCAAACTTGTGGTAGTTGATTAACGCAATAATTTATGATGGCTGCAATTCCATTAATTATTAATGTTGGCTGCAAAAGGTAGGTTTATTGTAAAATTTCAAACACACTTCTTTTACATTGTCATTATGGGGTATTGTTAGTCAGATATTGAGGGAAATAATTAATTTAACCTATTTCAGAATAAGAGGGTAACATAACAAAATGTGGAGCGCTGTGAATACTTCCTGATGCACTGTAAAATCCCCCAACATCAATGTGAGAGACTGGTGGAGAGGATGTCATGATGCATGAAGACAATTATCATTATACAATTATTATTATTATTCCACCAAATATTGATTTCTGAACTCTTCTTAAGTTAACACATTAGTATTATGTTGTTTAAAAATGAATATGAACTTTCTTTGCATTATTTGATGTCTGACAACACTGCACCCTTTTTGTTATTTTGACCAGTTGTCATTTTCTGCAAATAAATGCTCTGACAATATGTTAATTTAGGATTTGGGAGAAATGTTGTCAGTAGTTTATGAAATAAAACAAAAATGTTAATTTTACCCAAAAACATACCTATCAATAGAAAACCAGAGACAATGAGTTTGCACTGGTCTCCATTTTGTTTTCCAGAGCTGTATTACAGACCAGACAAGAGTTGACTTTAGTCCTACAACCTATGTGAAATCAAAAACAAACATTCCCAGAACTTCCAAGGATCCAAATGTCCTAGCTTAGTTGTGTTTGAAAGCTGAACTTGTCCTAAGGTTTGGACATGATATTTACCCTCCAGTGGAGGACTGATTGGTTGTCAAAAATTCTGAAGTAAACTTTGTGTAAGGATTTACCTGTGTTTTTGAAAATGATGAATCCCATGAACAAATGTCCAGGCTGACAGTATTCTTCACGTAGCTCTCATCCGGGCAATATTCTTTGAGGTCCTATGAGAGGGAAGAGAAATTTGATCAGAAATCACAACACTGTATCCTTGACCTTGTGCAACTGGAAAATGCATACAAGACTATCACCAGTCTCTGAGCTGCTTACCATCAAAGAGTTCCCACAGGGGCAGCCAAAAACATTTGTGTTACAATATCACCAGCTAAATTGACTAATGACCTGTACTATACCATTGTTAGAAACCACCTGGATGTCAGTGATAAAATCTATTTGAGTTTGACATGTTCAACCCTCGCACTTGCAGGAGCAAGGCTGATGTCCACAGTACATGAGGACAATTTCCATCATGTTATGTAGCTAATATCAGGATGATATTAAATAAAAACTTCAGCTAAATTACTGTACAATAATGCTCATTAAATACTGTCACCAAGTCCATACTGGAAACCATTTTAATTGCTGGAGAGTTGAGCACACTAACGACTAATGTAGTGATGGCCTGGTATGCTTGTCTGGTAAATTACAAAAGAAGATTAACACTAATTTTAGAAAGGGAACCAGATAGAATGCATAGCAATCTATTAACAACTTTCAAGTTTAATATTGTCAAAAAGAGTTTCACATCACTCATCAATTTGTGTGTCAAATGGTGCTGTAGCCAATAGAAGGCAACCGATTATTAAGGCCGATACCGTTTAACAATTACTACGAGATCAAAATAGCAGATTAATCTGCCAAATATTTTACAGTCATATTTATTTAGGCAGTTAATCAGGGGCGTAGCCAGGACATTATTTCTGGGGGGGCCAGCTTGGGCCAGTCTTTTATTTGGGGTGGCACTTGATTTTCAAAAACTACTATTTTAAAACTCACGCACCGCGTCACTCAGAGTAACGGTTTTCCCGCGGCTGGTCAGGCCATAAACAATGGATTGAACTTCCTAATGGACACTAATAATGTCTTATTGATAATCCATGTTATTGAGATGGGTGCTTAGATAATGTGCGATGTGTCATGATTATGTGAGGGGTTAGGGACCTTAACAT
>JACXGM010013113.1:0-23408 GCA_016801145.1 Umbra pygmaea | reverse complement strand
GCAGCCTAACACCTGTCCTCATCCACCAGACTGTTGTTACAGAAAACAATGCAGCCTAACACCTGTCCTCATCCACCAGACTGTTGTTACAGAAAACAATGCAGCCTAACACCTGTCATCACCCACCAGACTGTTTTTATAGAAAACACCTGTCCTCATCCACCAGACTGTTGCTACTGAAAACAATGCAGCTTAACACCTGTCCTCATCCACCAGACTGTTGCTACAGAAAACAACGCAGCCTAACATCGGTCCTCATCCACCAGACTGCTTTTACAGAAAACAACGCAGCCTAACATCGGTCCTCATCCACCAGACTGCTGCTACAGAAAACAAAGCAGCCTAACACCTGTCTTCACCCACCAGACTGTTGCTACTGATGGAGAAGTTTAATGTCAGCCTTTTTCCATCAGACTGAAGAATTGCCAAATAATGAATAATGAGGATTATTTTTGGGTTGATGCCAATATTGATTTTAGGAGGTCAAGTAAAATTAGGAATGAATTTAAGCAAATAAAATAACATTTGAAATAGACGCTACATTAATCAACATTCACAGATCCATACATTGAAGTCTCTCTTATGGTATCTTGAAAAATTATGTGATTATGTTCTCTATTAAGAAACTCACAAATTGTATCATCAAAAGGAAGACACTCAGTTATATGTACATTTAGGTACAGAGTTTTTACCACACCCAACACTCATGTGAGTGCCCTCATATTGGCCAGAAGTGGGAGGAACATTATGCTGAGTGGCTGTTTATATTCTGTGTTCCGTAAACAAAATCAAGGTGCCCAAAACAGGACTTATTCTGACATCAACTTCATCAGCATTCCAGCATGCCAAAGTCAACATCCAAGGCTAAATGTGATGGCAAAACGCATGATTCATTTATTTAATGCATGATTAATTTAATTTATTCTGCAGAACAGTAATGATAGCCTTTACACACAGGCCAGATGTGTTCAAACCATCTGAGGCACTTGATGCACACAACTCAACTGTAGAGACGTAACAGGAGTCATTCTTGACGAAGCTCACTCACTAGTCGAGCATTTTATCGTAACCACTTGATCTTGAAAGCAAATCCCTTTTTTTATTACATACACTGGCATAAACTTAGTACTAGCATTAAATGAACAAAGGGGAAATATTGAATACTAATGAAAACAAACTGTATTGATCCTTTAAAGATACCTGTTTGAGTTAAAAACATACATGCAATAACCAGTAAACAACAACACCAACGCTGTGGAGTGTAACTAGAAGGCTCCCGGTCTAATTGGAATGGTCTAATGTAAGTAGTGGACTCCCAGCAGACCAGTGATATACCCTCATCTTGACTTCATTATCCCCTCCCTAGAGCCCTCATACTCAAACCTGGCCCTCAAATCCAGGTCCACTCCATTTTTTCATTACAACCCTCTAATCCAGCATTTATTTAGACCTGGGACACCAGGTGGGTGCAATTAATGTTGAGGTAGAACAGAAAACCAGCAGGCTTTGACCCACCTAGGGTAAGATTAGAGTTTCCCTGCCCTAGAGGCTTAGCTTGCTACATGGTCACACAGAAACACACCTTTCTGCCATCAAGGCTAACATTGGAAAAAAACACATTTATAAGTTAGCTAATAAGCCCTAGGCCTATGTAATGAGGTTACTTTGTAGTCTGACAATCAAATGTTGACACCCAGAATAACTAACAATTTATTTTTTACTGTATTTACAGAATACTAAGAAGCAAAGGTGTATAGGTGAATACATAGTGGAAGGGCACAGACACAGGCCAAACTGGGGCTGGATCCCCTGTCACCAGGGACATGTGTAGTCCAGAGACAAGAGCTGAGACAGCTACAACAAGGTATTCTTAAATAAGACAAAAAGCTCTAATCTGCATGATCTTTAATATTAAGAGAAACTATAAGCATTTTATGCAAAAGGACCTGGGGACAGAGTTTGTACCCTGGCCGCAATATTCCAATGACGACTGGGGGTCAAGGAGGGAGCAGCGTGTTAAATGGCCCTGGGAAATCATTCCTAGGATGTCATAATTTGTTAGTTGAGTAACCCTTTCTAAATGAACAATGGACCCAAGCATTCAAAAGTATCACTCTTTACTTACTGCCAAAACAAGTTGCTCAAATCTTTATGCTTGCCCATTCTTCCTTCTTCTTCTTGATGCTTCTTATCCTTAAAGTTGATGTGTTAGAAGCAGGAAAACTGGGCAAGTGTAAAGATTTCAGCAAGTATGACAAGGACCAAAATGTGACAGCTAGACAACTGGGTCAGAACATCTCCAAAACTGCAGCGCTTGTGGGGTGTTCCTGGTCTGCAGTGGTCAGTACATATCAAAAGTGGTCCAAGGAAGGAAGAGGGGTGAACCGGCAACAGGGTCACGGGCAGCCAAGGCTCAGTGATACACTTGGGGAAAGAAGCCTGGGCTGCGTGGTCTGATCCAACAGACGAGCTACTGTAGCTCAAATTGCTGAAAAAGTGAATGCTGGTTCTGATAGAAAGATGTCAGAACAAAGTGCATCACAGTATGTTGTGTGTGGGGCTGTTTTGGTGGCAGTGTATGTGTGTGTCTGTCCCCTTTTGATATATATATATAAAAAGAGTTGCAATTCCTACGTGGTTCATTTAGTAATTTTGACAAAACCCTTAAAGAAAAAGTGTGCTTTTGAACTTAAAGCACATCTTTATCGTTTCCTATCAAATCCATTGTATTAGTATACAGACAATGGATTTATGACAATTATGTCCCTGTCCAAACATTTGCAATATTAGCCAGTATGTCTGTATTTTGCATCTAAGACTTTTGAACTTGATGAATCTTAGCCACTACAACAACCGTGGTGCTTCACTAATCCGCCTCCAACAGAGTCTTGATGGGGAGTAGAAGGACACCTTTAATTTGGCTCTCAGGGACCAGTTCAAGGCTTATCCACTGCGTCTTTCCTCCATCTCTTTTCTCACCTCCGTGTCCATCTCCTGCCCTCTTTCCTCCTTGATCCCCTACTGTAACCCTCACCCCCTTCTCTCCAGTCCATGCAATTCATTGGGCAAAAAAATTAATATTGGCTTGTGTAGGTGCAGAAAATGTCTATAAGACAGAAATGCAGAAACATTCTCGATCAAGCATGATCACTCAACATCCAAACATTTCAGGTGTGATGATCAAAGTGTGTGTTTGTGTGTGTGGGTACCAGACAGTTTTACTCACCAAAGTTAGAAGATGCCGTTACCAAGTTCCTAGGCAGAGAACTTCTCTATTAGGAGAAAAAACAGGTTTCAGAGGATTATTGAAGAGAACAAAAAAGAGCCTGATACACAACATAGCCAAGATCAGCAAACTAAAAAGGTACTTTGGTTGCAATTTCTTTTTAAAAGTTCTCCTTAATCTACAAGCATGGAAGGTGACAGTTTGTAATAACAGAACTATTATAGCCATGTGGCAAAGGAGGTCAGCCTAGATAGCTCCATGTTACGAGCCAGTTCTATGTAGAAAAGAGACTGTACATGGTGAGAACACATTTAAATGGACACAGGCATACAGGATTAGCACAAGGACACTGTAATAATAGGCTCCCAATCAAAAGAAACTTACCTTACAAAATATTCTTACAGTCCATCATAATACGCTTGACAGACCCACAACAAGATACAAAAATGTGATTTGTTTTGCTAACCTTTATTTTGACAAAATGTTAGTTTAAAATGTAGGGACATTTTAATGGCCAGAAATAAGTACATTTTTATATTTTAACCTTGACCTAAATTATTAGCAACGGCGACAAATGCCTCCCCTGGATGTTTCAGGTAAAGAAAATAATGTACTGTAACCTCCATTTAAAATCAACATTTGAAAGACAGACTTGTTCAAATGGAGTTATTGACAACCTGAAATATATTGGTTTATAACAGGAAGCCACTTCTAAATTACATGTGGAAAATACCTGCTGGGACCATACCTTATTCTTGTTGCTGTTACACTCTGGTAGAAGGGTCCGACAACTCTTGTGAACATTTACTGCACAGTCTGGAAAACAGAGGAAAGGGGAAACCTCATTAATTTCAGTTACCAATACAGGACAAATATAACCTACTCTGTGCTATTTCTCATAAGACCTGTGCCAAATATGTATAATATCTTAATTTAAATAGCTTTAAATGGCTATAATAATGTCACCCAGATCAGATGAAATGCTTTCAGAAATATATGGAGAAAAATCTTAGACTCCAGTATGAGTCTCTGGATGCTAGCCTATCCTGGTCTATTATGAATGTGTGGGATACATAAGCATGTGCGCTCATGTAAGCAGGGTTCATGCAGGTTTTAGACAGTCAAATTTAAGACCTTTTTAAGACATTTTAAGACCATAAAGATTGAAATTTAAGACCTACACAATGGTTTTTTAACCAAAAAATATTAAAATCAAAGCTCGTTAGAAAGAGAGCGAGCGAGAGAAAGAGAGCGAGCGAGAGAAAGAGAGCGAGCGAGAGAAAGAGAGCGAGCGAGAGAAAGAGAGCGAGCGAGCGAGAGAAAGAGAGCGAGCGAGCGAGCGAAAGAGAGCGAGCGAGCGAAAGAGAGCGAGCGAGCGAAAGAGAGCGAGCGAGCGAAAGAGAGCGAGCGAGCGAAAGAGAGCAAGCGAGCGAGAGCTGGTACCGCTTGTAACCAACGGTGGAAATCGCTGTAATCTAGCCGTGTCTCATTAAAAATACGCTTTTCCCATTTTCCACACGTAGGCCTAGCCACGCACGTACAAATACCAATATCCCCCAGAAAGAACTAAAACAAACCGAATCAACATTCTCAAGGCAGCATTCTGCTGGTTTTGTTACTGTTGCACCTTAAAGTGTCTGTGTGCAACGCAAAATGTACTTTAGTTCCAAATTAACATTGACACTCAATATTCATGACTCCACTTTGTAGGCTACGACTCAATACTTTTTCGTTCTGCGGCCAGCGTTTCTAGAAATGAATGAGGGTAAAACCTTTTTAAGACCTGACTAAATGAAATTTAAGACCTCGGATGAAAATATTGCAATTTTTAAGACGTTTTAAGGCCTTAAATTTCAATTTTTGACTTTTTAAGACTTTTTAAGACCCCGCGGGAACCCTGTGTAAGGCCACGTGCCTCCCTCCGGAAAGCCATTGCTTTAACAAAAATAGACGGCCATGGAATATATATATATATATATATAAAAAGAATGAATGTGTCCTACTGAAACATCAACTTACTTTAACTTCTTGACAGTATAACAAACTGTCCTATCAAGAATGTGAAAGTCCCAGCATACCTAGGGAATGTGTCTCATCATCAGTTTGTTTCTATCGTCCTCAGACAGTTCTTTGGTCTTCACCATGTTGACACTGGTACAGAGAGCAGAATGTCCGGTTCTCTTTTTTTAAACCCTGTTGAAGTGTAAACGTGTACCCTGTATCTTACAGGTAAAATAAATAACCATGTAGAGCTCTGTAGGCCATATTTCTGGTTTGCTTTTAATGCAAGTGTAGAGACTTTTCATAGTAACTGTGTAATTGACACAAAAAGCCAAAGTGAACATTTTTCGCTAGGAGAAAACAACTCTAGAGCATGTGGGAATATTTCTGTCCCTATTTCTTCATAAAGAACTAATTCATCTTACCACTATTTACTTATGCCAAATCCCACAGGTGTTAAATGGTCCTTCATAAAGCTGGCAGATCCACCTTAACAATTGAGCTGAAAATTAAGCCCAAGTCTGAGATCTTCATAGATCAGTTTGAGTCTTTTTTTTGTGGCAACACATTGGGTTAAGAACTAATACAAGGTCACATGTTTTAATGCATACCCTAAATCTATGGCAAAGATATAAAGAAACGGTATGACATGCCGTTAACCTATGCAGCCGAGTGGAGAGGGAAGCTGGTGGCGAATAATCAGGGTTAGAGAGATCAGTGAAGATGGATAAAAGTAAACAACCGGGCCTAATGCAACAATTAGTGAAGCCCTGGCTTTGTCTGTGCCCTGTGGGAGTCGCTCGCTAGCACTAAGCTCTTCACTGGCATTTGGCTACCTAGGAAAGTCCAAGTGTGTGTCTCTTCATGTCATGCCCTATTTATGAAGCAGAACACCGGACACACCACACAGTTCTTGCTTGTTTAATTCATCAGGTTAACAGCCGTGCTTACAGGAAAGTAGGTCTCATGTTAAAACACGGCTCGCCACAGGCCCCTGGTTGGAGCTGCGGTCACAGTGACTACAACTGTGCCACATCTTTACCAGGTGGAGCAACCTACAATGTATAAATACCTGACTTTGGCACAGTTCAAAGTTCACTCAAATTCATCAGGCATTCAATGATGGAATATGACAAGGCGGATTCCCTCCCCCTCGCAAATATCAACTCGTCCACTTAATTCATTATTAATAAATATTTTAATACTCAAGTATGTTTATTGTTTGTTTTGGTATTAAAAAACATATCACATTTGCTGGAGTTTGGTGCAGTGGTCTAAGCTCTCAACTCTGATATACAAAAAAATGCTGATAATGATAATAATAATAATAATAATAATAAGTATCCATCACATAACAGTGTTGTCCCAAGACTTCCAAATCCCAACATGGGACTGCATTTCAAAATTGGTCTGAAGAAGTTACAACACTTCATGAGTGTAATCATGGTTAACAGAGGAAAATCAATGATTTCAAGCACCACCCTCCTTTTAAAGTTTCCAATCTGTAATTCTAACTCAATTAGCATTAGGGGTGGTACGGTTCATGAAAAAACATCAAGAACTTTCGGTTCGTCTGTACACTGCTATTGTGCACAAACCGATTACTGCCGTTTTGCCCACTTTCAACACCTATGTTAAAACACTTACCAGAAATGACGAGAGGGATGAGCAAGACAAACGCAACACATGGCAGCTGATTGGACGAATGCGTCACATGGGTCTGGCTGCACCTGAATTTCAAAACAGACTAATGGCGTCTCGTTCTGAATGAGATCTCATATTTTACGAAAATAGTTCACCGAAACCTGTTTCTGAAAACATTTTAAGCAAGAAATAGGCCATACATTTGCTGAATCTGTCTTCATTTCATATTGACAAACGTCAGCTTAAAAAATTGGTCCAATTTTGAGAGGCGCCGAGCCGACCCCTCCATAACGGTGGAGTGTGGAGTGCTGTAGGTTACATCACGTGTATTTTTGTAAAAGCTACACTGAAGTTGGCAGTTTTATAAATGCAAGTTATTGAAATATTACAGAATGACAATTGAAATCTTCATGTGCTAAATGGCAAATAAATTCCTATAAATGGCAATACACACATTTTTTGCCAAATAAATAAAAAGCTTGTTGAAATCATCAACGTCTTCCCTCTTGCTGTATCAAAAACTTACCTAGCTTTCCTCAGAGATGGTCCCAATAATGTACTTAAAGTTAAATCAAATTCCGTTTGTGCATGATTACATGATATAACTATTTTTTTATACGGTATCCTAATTTTGGATAATTAAGTGTTCTTTCCTATGGCAAGGAACACATACTATTATCCGTCATATATACATACATAGACATAGAATAATGTACCAAAACGTGCGGCTCGATCACGATCGAGTTGATATTGTTTTGTGGAAGGTTTCGTAAAACGATTCGCGAAATATTACCGTTTTTGTGGCGAAAAAATCCTATAGGAATGAATAGGCCAAATATTCCAGGCGCTACTGCTCCCAGAGTTTTTATGCTACACACACACAAGTAATGTACCGAAACGTGCGGCTTGTTCCCCTTAACATTCCTGTCATTTTGTGAAAGGTTTCAAAAAAATTATAGCGTTTACAAAAGTCCCATAGGAATCAATGGAGAAATTCTTCAGAGTGACACTGCTCCCAGAGTTATTATGCTATACACATAAGCTAGTACCACAACGTGCGGCTCGTTCCCGATCACATTCGTACCATTTGTGGAAGGTTTCTTAAAACGGTTGTTCGGATATGATCATTTTTGTAGCAAAAAAATCATCCCATAGGAATGAATAAACGAGCTAGAGTGTGTTCATTGAATCTCCACAGCTTTAAAAATGAACCCTCTATCTAACCTGTCACTGTGCCTACAGTTTTAGGGTTTCGTAGACATTATATATCAAAATGTCGGTCTGGTTCTTAGGAGTCCATTGATATAAGTTTCTAAGCTGTGGGATGTTTTGAAACTAGAGCCATGTGAAGACAGCTATACCTTCACAACTACAGTAAAACCGATGAGATTTTCATTAACTATATTATGTGACCCAGCACAGGTGCTCATTAAGAGATCAAAGGGTTTAATTAAAAACAAGATCAAAGGGTTCTGCCCTGGGAGTTATAAACATGGCAACTGATTAATTAACATGACACAGTACTTTAATAGATAGTCAACCTAGTACTATTGGTCTTACTTAATATTAGTGTTCAAGTGTACCACTCCCAGCCAACACCACACATCCAACACACTACCACAGCATTCCCAACACCATGACACAGCCCACACCACACACTACACAACAGCATTCCTAAACACCATGCTATACCTAACACCACAGCCCAACAAACACCACACCCAATAAATGCCAACAACATACTACAGCTAACACCATAGCACACCCAACAGCATATCAGACCCAACACCACAACAAAATATATCATGCTAGCATCATGTTAGTAACATGCTAATAATACTAGTATCATGCTAGCATAATGTTAGCATCATGCTAATCATACTAATATCTTACTAAAAACATGCTAGCATCATGCTAATCATGCTAATATCTTGGCTGTCAATTGTCGTTATGTTTGTCTACTGCAGACGGCGTCCGTGCGGTGGTATTACTGCTCAATACCAGCAAGAACACATAGTCTCAAACAGTCAGCAGCGTTGTGTGCTCGTCACCTTGTGAGTTCATTCTTCCAAGAACAACTAGAAAGAGCGTTCTCCCCGAGAACACAAGTCTGTTCTTTGCATTCTTAGTTTGGAGAAACAGCCTCAGAGTCTAGGCATGCAACGTTAGACATTACACCGTATTACTAGCAAATTTCTCTCCACAAGACAGGCCACGTCGATCTTCTATGATATAATAGCAGATCGCAACCATCTAAAAGGTGCATACACCACCACCTACTGTCAGGCCATGGATATATAATAGCGCAGCTACTCTGTTGCGGCTGCAAAACTAACTAGTAAATCTGCGACTTGCCGCAAATCGGTTAGATGCGGAAGTAGGACGTTGCACTGGAATGGTACACGTAAAAATGGCTGCCGCTCTGACCACTCAGCTTTATTTATTTGCATTGGTATGAGACTTCTATAGATTCAATTTCTACGGTTGTAATAGTGTTGTTGTAATAGTGTTGTTGTAATAGTGTTGTTGTAATAGTGTTTTACATGTTGTAATAATAGTGTTGTAGTAATAGTGTTGTACATGTTGTAATAATAGTGTTAGTTGTAATAGTGTTGTTGTAATAGTGTTTTACATGTTGTAATAATAGTGTTAGTTGTAATAGTGTTGGTTGTAATAGTGTTTTACATGTTGTAATAATAGTGTTAGTTGTAATAGTGTTGTTGTAATAGTGTTGTTGTAATAGTGTTTTACATGTTGTAATAATAGTGTTGTAGTTATAGTGTTGTACATGTTGTAATAATAGTGTTAGTTGTAATAGTGTTGTTGTAATAGTGTTGTTGTAATAGTGTTTTACATGTTGTAATAATAGTGTTGTAGTAATAGTGTTGTACATGTTGTAATAATAGTGTTAGTTGTAATAGTGTTAGTTGTAATAGTGTTAGTTGTAATAGTGTTAGTTGTAATAGTGTGTAATAACATTGTAATACATTTCCAAACCCACCACACAGTAATTCCTGCCACTTTAAAAAAAATAATAGTGGCGGCAAGAACACTTCACACAATTTCCCCAGAAATTGTACCTAATCTAGTTAAGATATGTATCATATGCTGAAGTATATTTCTGTAGTGTTAACATTTAAAGAAAAAATAACATGAACCGTACAGAACCGAAAACAGTGACCCTAAAACCGTGAAACGAACCGAACTGTGGGTTTTGTGAACCTTACCACCCCTAATTAGCATGACAGTGTGATCTCCAGCCTTGTCCTCGTCAACACTCTAACCTGTGATAACAAGACAATCACTGACATGATGGCAGCTGGTCCTTTGGTGGCAGGGCTGAAATGCAGTGGAAATGTTTTTTGGGGGGGATTAAGTTAATTTTCATGGCAAAGAGGGACTTGGCAATTTATTGAAATTCATCTGATCACTCTTCATAACATTCTTGAGTATATGCAAATTGCCATCATCGACGCTGGCAGCAGACTTTGTGAAAATTAGTAGGTGACGTTCTCAAAACTTTTGGCCACAACCGTGAACACCTTTAGACAAGATGAGATCACCTTTTGAAAACTGTTTTGGGGAAGTTCAATGGGGTGACCATGTTATCGGAGTGCACCATTCAAGTGTCAAGTGATCATTTGTAATATTTTGGTTCAAGGTCTAATATGTAAAACGGACTGTCAGCGTTTAAAATGAGTACTGCAGTTCAAATTCAAAATACCTGAGTCGTCCAGCTGCGGCCTGTACCCACTCACGCCACGCCCCCGCCACGCCCCCGCTCACGCCAAGCCCCTTGGCTAACCTTAGTAGCTAACGCTAGCTAGTATTTACTGTAGATACTGTAGTAGCACGACGAGTTCACGAGTTCGCCACGTAGTATACCATTGGATGTATTAAACAAACTAACTATACTTGTAAGAAGCTAATGAATGCGCAGTGTTGTTACAGGTTGCTACGACAACACAAACTGTTGCTAGTGCGCATATCCATTTACATCCATAGTTTATTTAGATAAGCATGTAAACGATAAAGAGCAACGAAAAAACAATGTTTGACGTTAGTGAATATTTTCAGACGATGAAACAGAGTTCATGGGTTCGCCACGTATACCATTGGATGTATTAAGAGAACGAACTATACTTGTAAGAAGCTCACGAACGCGCAGTTTTTTTTACCCCTTAATACAACAACACAAACAAACTGTTGCTAGTGCGCATGTCCATTTACATCCATTGTTTATTTTAGATAAGCATGTAAACGATAAGGAACAACGAAAACACAATGTTTAACGTTAGTGAATATTTTTAGACATTGTAATGCCGAGTTCATGAGTTTGCCGTGTATACCATTTGATGTATTAAGAACAAAATATACTTGCCGTTACAATGTCTAAAGTATTAGAGAAGGAACAACATTGTCCTCATAAACCATGAACGCGCAGTGTTGCTGTTGGTTGCTACAACAACAACAAGTCGCCACCCACTCCACGCTGTTTATTGTCTAAAATATTCACTAATGTTAAACAAACAATGGATGTATTTAAACAACCATGGAGATGTAATCATTATGTTGTACTACTACAGTAGCGACATACTAAAGCTAGCGCTAGCTACTAAGGTTAGTCAAGGGGCTTGGCATGAGCGGGGGGTGTGGCGTGAGCAGGGGCATGGCGTGAGCGGCTACAGGCCGCAGCTAAACCCTTCTCCTCCGCCCCCTCCTCCCCAGAATCGAAACTAATGTGACAAACAAGATCAGCGCAAGCATGACAAGTAAACCGTGTTTTACTACGTCTCTGGTCATGCAGTTTTTTAGAAAAATGCAAAAATGTTTTGGGTAGAATCTCTGTTGATCTCGTTCGTTTATTTGCTGCTTCCATGGCTGTAGCGTGCTGGGTTTGCGTTTTTACAGGTATGCCTGTCAACCCGGATGTGCTGTTAATGGGCAGTTGACAACAACACACAGGCCAAAACATAAACATAAATTCCGTCACGGAACGTAAATTTCAAAAAGAAAAAAAAAACTGACATTAGCATTGTTGTCAGGAAAGATAGTATTTCAGCTTAACATGTTTCCTTAAAGCTACATTGTGTATTTTCTTTAGATGATTCTTAGAAAAAGCCCCTTTGTTCTTTTAAAAAATATGTGCTCATTCATGTGTAATTACTTCCACCAACTAATCAAAGTATTTTCGTAAGCGTACAATATTCCATTCAGAATATATACGATAGTGCCGCTCGAATTGCGGCAGCCATGTTATGTCTCCATCTTTAAAATACATTAGCCAAAGAGGGACATAGCTGAAAATTCAAGCTTTGCCTTTCGCGCTTTTAGTGACCCCATGACGAATGCCAGGGGGAGATTCCTCACGACTGCCAGCAGATTTCAAAGCCGGTTGAACATGGAGCATCATGCCTATTCTCGAGGACATGTAATGGCAGCGCTGGCCCTAGCTTGTAGAGTAGGCAAGAACGTTCGCTATACAGTAGTCAAGAATGTTCGCCTGGCAACACAAACTCTGATTTTCCATTTCTAAATAATAGCGCTAGTAATTCATTATCGTAGTGCCCATGTTCATGTTTTGCTAAAATTTGTATTTTGTTGAATAAAATAAACTCTAGTGAATGATTTTCAAATGTAATCTTGTTTTCACATGAGACACTGACAATTTATTCAATCAAATTGTGTGTACAACATATTTGTTACTGTTTTTAATAAAACATGTTAAATTATTATTTATTGCTATCACATGCTCTTATTCTTTCTTTACACACAATAAAAATGCATTTGGTTACAATTCATGGGTTATATAATAAATTAACCATGGTTATTGCAAAACATTAAAACAAGCGCTATTGTTTTGAAAGATAAAATAAAATCTGAGTTTGTGTTGCATGCTAAATACCCGGATGGGCTAGAAACACTATTCAGTTGCTTGTCATATACACTTTCACCACTAGATGGGAGCAATTCTTACATAATGTAGCTTTAATATCTGATGAGGCATTGGTGTAATTTTTGGATTTATTACAGTACATATATTAAATATTGCACCTTTAGTTGAGCAATAACCAAATGGGACAACATTCCTTCAATCATATTCAATAGTAATTGCCACTGTAAATGTTCAAATTCTGCAGTGCCAAAATTTCACATGGGCCCAATTTTGTTTTTAGCCATCTATACTACTGCCTCTGGACCACGTGTGCAAAAAGCAACTTGGGTTCGAGCCCCTTGCTGGCCGCGGTTTGTGTCCTTCCTCTCTGTCTCCTCCTAGATGCCTGTCACACTAGCCTTCTAAATATTCTGTCAATAAATAAAAACAAACCTTTCTATTCAAACTAAATTAAACCTCTAGAAACAGCTCAGGGTTTTCCACTTTGCCATCTCCCATAAAAAAACATGTCCCATTTACACAGACCCTCACTGCAGCTTTATTCACTTCAGCAGACCACTGTATAGACTATCTGCAAGACATGGGCTGATATTCCTGTATATAGCTCACAGCAGGCAGTGCTAAACAACAGTTGGGAGATTTCTTAGTATGCCAGCTTGTGGTGAAGGAACAAACAACTACACCATCAGCTAAAGGAAAAGAAAACAAACTGTGTGAACCCATGCGCACACTCAGAAGGCCTGGCCTGATCAGATGCAATCTCTAAATTTAAACCGTTACTAACTCACTGTTCAGCAAACAATTAATATCAAGTTGAATTTGCAAGAATCAAAATGTAGCTAATTGTTTTAATCCAAATTTGCACTACAATATAATTGTCCTGGGAGGAGGTACTCATTTTGACCTCAATGAAACTTTCTAAAACCTTATCTGTCGAGGTCATCAAGTCTTCCTCAAATATCTGCGGTTTTAGTTAGGTGATCCCCATTTCACAGAGCTGAACAAAGGCTGAGCCTGAATCTGGTATCTGAGAAACCGTCCCCTAAGCACCAGACCAGCACACCGACCCGTCCCACAGGTTTCAGGCCAAATGTTCCACATCTAGTTGGCTAATGTGAGAAATTCCAGTTTGCTGGGCTCATTTTGACATGAGGAAAGCTAATGAGCATGGAAACATATCCTCTGTGCCATGTTTTGCCTAAGCGCTGGCTTGGCAATAGGGGGTTGCCATGGGGCTGTAAAGCAGCTTAAACAGAAAGCTCTGTAAAAATTTGATGATTAAGTGTATTTATGTGCTTTATATAAATGATATATTATTGATAGTTTATGTTCTAGTTTATGTTCTAGTTAAGTAAACAAGTTGACTGAATATATCTTGTCTTACACAAGAGGGCGCTACATGCTATTTGAGGAGAATTCCAGAGTGAAAACCGAACTCATTGCTCTTTCAGTGAATAGTATTCAAAAGCTGTAGAACATTTATTTCTTGATATTTATATCTGAAATTTTAGTTTAGATGGGACAATTATTTTCTACACCATGCAGTGCATATTTCGATAAGGACATGAAGAGTTGTGCTTCCACAGTGTTTGTCAACATGCATGCACCGGCCCGTTTTCAATATAATTCATGAATCTTAAGCTGTGCTTTTGTTACAAAGTACTGCATAGTGTAGAAAACAGTTATTTTTTTATTATTTCTATTGACAATACAGTAAAAAGCATAGGCTAAGGAGACAGGAATGTAGGGGGAGACAGGAAGGGCAGTGACAGTGGCTGAGCTGGGGCACGAACCGCTGTTGCCGGGGCACGAACTGCTGTTGCTGGGGCACGAACCGCTGTTGCCGGGGCACGAACCGCTGTTGCCGGGGCACGAACCGCTGTTGCCGGGGCACGAACCGCTGTTGCCGGGGCACCAACCGCTGTTGCCGGGGCACAACCGCTGTTGCCGGGGCACAACCGCTGTTGCCGGGGCACAAACCACTGTTGCCGGGTCACAAACCGCTGTTGCCGGGGCACAAACCGCTGTTGCCGGGGCACAAACCGCTGTTGCCGGGGCACATGTGGTTCAGAGTCAAGGGCTTAGACCACTACACCAACTCTGGCATTCCATACACATAGTTTATTGGATTTTTTAAATATTGTAAACTGGTCAGCAGGAAAGATAAAGTAGTTCCATTGTTACGGCTCAGGTTCTACAAATAGTAGCTTTAGGTCCAGGTTACAAAAGATAATCTAAGAACTGTTGGACCATGTCTTTAATGGTTTTAAATGCATTATCCACCATTTGTGGTCTTACTGTGATGTAATTAGTCAACTAAAATCTGGAACAGCTGGTATCCAACCCCTCATATAGCCAAGCCATAGGGTCATGTTGCACAGGCAATTTACTGTGATTGGATTGACATCTGAAGAGCAAGTGTTGGTTTTGACATACATTTTGAATATACTTGACCAAAGAAATCAAATTTAACAAGTGACATTATGTGAAGTTAATAAACACAAGAGTTGATGAGGTTACATGTGAAATTCACTAATAAAGTCTCAACTAAATGTTCTCTGGCACAGGCCTATAGAAAAAGAGCTTATGCATTCATATAGCTTGCCAGTACACCTTGGATACAGCAGAGTCAATCATAAAAGGTTACAGCTGAATACTCCAATGAACCTCAGGTTATAATGGCCCTTGAAGTCCCTGTTTGCTTTCCCTTGATCTAATGACCTAGTAGTGGCTACATTTAGCTGGCCTAGGGAAAATGTTCCAGAACCATCTAACACCTTGAATTTGCCAGAGTTGATGTGATGATCTGGGATTGACTCTGGACCATTTGTGCTGTGGCAAAACAGGAGTTTCAGACCCGGCTTGGCCACTCTCCTCTCTGTCCCCCTACAGACCTGGCTAACTGGCCTGTTTATATTATTTTAAATACCCCCCCTTCCAAAAAATTTAATAAATTCTAATAAATTTATTAGAATAGCAGCACAACTCAAGTTGAGCCAACTCTCAATAGCTGAAAAGACCATCAGATGATCATTTAACCATGATTCAATACTGTGGTGGTGAAGGTGAAGAGTAAGCCAGCACCACAAACCAGTCAGTCAACCAGCCAGCACACCCTCCCCTGCACCTGTTGACAAACCAGCTGAATACAAGGGACTTGAAGAGTGAACCAGTTAAATGGAGGGTGGTGTTCACTTCCAGTGAATGATCCAGCAGTGGGTACGGAAACACACAGCCCCACCCTCTGGTACCAGAGAATAGAGACAAGTAAAAAAAAACAGCAGCAGCCAGCAGACACTCCTTTATACACGCCTGCACTGAAGAATGTGTTATCTTTAAAGGGAGAAACTACCGTACACTACAAGAAACACTCCCACTGATAAAGAAGAGGAGGGATTTCTCATTAACACTTCAATTTCAACTGATTTCCCTGGAACAAGACCTTAGTGTTCTAGAACAATTTGGTTCACTTGGCCAAAAATAATTGTTTTACTATTCGGATCATGTGAACGATTCTTATTCACAGCAGCTCTGTGTTGCTGGAGACGCTGCAGTTTACATGCACACCATGCACTGCCCCTTGTTCTACCTCACCTGTTTCTACTATTTGTTAAATATTGTTTCAATAACAAGTCAATAATGTTCCTTTTTTTTATTTAGAATTTTAACATTTGTTATCATCATTGTGTCATTTTTATGATGTAAATTGAGGGAGAAAAAGCAGTATCGGCTCAAGAAATTCGGCAGGCCGTATCGGTCATAGGCTGATGAAAAAAAATCTATTTCAGTCAATCCCTAGTGTTTAACGATTTACGTGTTGCTGTGAGTGTAAGCGAGTCTCTCTCCTTCTTCATCATATCGTCTTGATGAACGAGGCGGTTAACTGTGACATCATTCAGTCTGATCACACCTTGCTAACTCATGCCATCTGCAATCCTTTTTTGACACAATTAAGCAAAAATTAAGTAATAAATCAACTATAAAAAACTTCTGATCAAGTAGTATCAGTTCCTCTATTTAACATTCATCACAGATGGCCACAAAAACCTCTTCACAAAGCACTTAATGTGACAGTTTGTACATTAGAAGACAAAACCTGTCATGGTTATTAGCAGCTTGTGCACAACTTTTCATCGACTCTATACAGTTCTCAAACTATCACCTTTCAAGCTCTGAAAAACAACCCAGTCCTTTTACAGTCCATGGCCACTAACTGTGGTAGGTGGCTACAATAAGCAAGTCAGACTTTAAAACAAGCCGAAAAATACCCACCCACCCCATTAAACCATTAAACATAAATAACAAAAGAATGTACTGTGTATTGGAGAATAAATCTATTCCAACTGACAGGAATTAACATATTTTACATTTTTGTAATTTTGCAGAAGCTCTTATCCAGAATTCCTTACACAAGTGGGTGCCAGATTTTCATATTCATTTATTGTGGTGTTCAAGCTGCAATGCTTTTGCATTGGAGCGACGTGGGACTGAGCGGCACAGCGGTCCTGTACACCTGACTCTGCCCTATGGGTTAGAGGCAGGCAGGCAGATGGTCAGTCAGGCATAGAGAAGCAGAGTGCTAAGGGGAGGACTCCAAGTCAATCAGTGAGCTGCAATGCATCATGTGACCCAGACCCTGTCAGCTCAAAGCACTGACGTGTTGGTGGGTAATGGGACCACTAGTCCACACAAGGGCCTATTTCTGAGTGTTTGACAAAATAAGCATTATTTTTACTTTTTAATCAAATGGCCTAACATAAATAGCAGTAAAGATGTGCAGATTTAAGAGCGAGCATATGTCCTGCTAACAATAAAGAAACCTGAGGTACAAACTAAGTACTTGGACATCAGACCAAGTATTCGCATGTCCTTGTGCTTCTCCGTGTCATCTCTAGTGATGTGCATTTGAGGATTCATTACTGTTCTTCAAGCAGCAAGATAAATCTGTCAACACTAACTCAGAATTTAATTTGGAAAATAAAAGCTGTCACTAATTTTTGACAGAATGCATGCATTTCAACAATGACTTTTGTTTTGAAGAAGAAACTATGAACAGCTGCCAGCACAATATATTGCTGCTAGAAGAAAGGAAATTAAGTCTTCAATGCCAACACTTGTAAATTCATTGCAATGTTACAAATATCAGTAATGGCTTTTATTTAGCAAAGTTAATTCTGAGTGTGTGTTGACAGCTTGATTCTCCTGTTTGAAGAACAGTAATAAAGCCTTGAATGCCCATCACTAACCGTCTCTCAAGTATTCATCAGCCTATTGTTTTGGAGGGATTAGAAATCCAAATTAGAAGGACAAGTTCTTCCCGCATTTAGAGCCAATCTATCTAATCTATACAGTCTCCTCAAGGCATTCTATACACATAACAAAACTGCTACATACAAACAAGGCTGTAAAGAAAACCAATCAGACTAGAGCCTCTATGTTCTAGCATCAAATCCCAAAGCATCAGCTGGGTTTTCTTCAAGCTTCAATTGAGATGCTGAACAGAACACCATGACATGGCACAGTGTGCTGCACAGAGGTTTTTGTGTGACTCACTGTGTGCTGCACAGAGGTTTTTGTGTGACTCACTGTGTGCTGCACAGAGGTTTTTGTGTGACTCACTGTGTGCTGCACAGAGGTTTCTGTGTGACTCACTGTGTGCTGCACAGAGGTTTTTGTGTGACTCACTGTGTGCTGCACAGAGGTTTTTGTGTGACTCACTGTGTGCTGCAAAGTGTCTTTTCACAATGGGGAGCTCTTATCTTGCAAAATGAACAAACAGCATCACTTAATCTCAGGTCACTTAAAAGAATGTGCATATGGGGGAACAACTCTCTTGACATAAACCAACCGCAACTATCTTTATAGAGTCAAATAGGTATTAAAAATCACATTAATACAATGGTTTATGTGTTATTTGTATGTAAATGTTTATCATGGGGGGGGGGGGGTTCCCATCACTTCAAAATCACTTTTTACCAACACTCCTTAGCAGCCTCATCCCCCTCAATCATGTTTGAAGTTATTCGGTGGAGCACCGTCATCTATATTAAGGGCTGGTTTTGTGGAGCCAGATTAGCATTGTCCTAGAATAAAAATAAAGTAAATTAAACCTGAGACTAAACTCGATTTGGTTAATTGACATAAACACCTAACTGTACAGAACACTGAGTAAAGAACTCTGTAAAAACACTATCAGTGCTGACCTAGTAATAGTCTCCTCCGCTAAATCATTTACATTTTAGTAAACTGTTCATTCTGAGATCTCTGCCTAGCAACAGGGCTTACAAGAAACTAACACTATAAAACCCAAATGTGTGTAACAATACACTATGGATGAACCTTCTCACAAACCGGCAACTTCTCCAGTGTTTGGTGTCGCGGTCTAAACTCCAGAGAGCTGGACCACACATGCCGTCTGACAACAGGGGGTCACCTCTCCCTCTACATACAAGTCTCCCTTGTCTATGCTTCCTACTATCCTTTCAATAAAAAGGAAACTCAACAAACCAGCAACTTTCAACGTAAAATTCCAGGTGCGTGTAAAATATGCTTTGTAATTTAATAAAGAAAATGTCTTATGTCCAGAGTTGCTGAGGCATCATAACACAAAGAAGAAACGGTACAGCAGCTAGAAGATTAGTGTGTCCAAGACTTGACCTCGGCAAGATCAGTCAATTCCATCACCCCCATCTACCACCTGCATTTCTCCATTACACCTCCATTACTCTCCATCTTCAGAGACGACCTGAGCTGGCTTACTGTATTTGTTTTGGCTCATTAAGCAATTTCTCTACCATTATTACTTTACTAACCTAACTATAGGAAACGGGACCATAGCACTCAAAATAAATAATATTGAAGTATTATTTAGTAGTGGAGACCATATTGTATTGTGCTTAAATTACATACATTATAAATAATGCTTTAATGCGCTATATACTGTTTATGGTCTAATAGTTTTTGACCATAGGGCGCAAAAAATCATGGCCACGAACTTTTTCAGGCAAGAACAAAATGAGATTGACAGACAGTCCGCCAATCTACACAAAGACACATTAAGAAATAATTACCATTTAAGTCAAGATATGTGTAGTAATTTACGAAACCCTATTGTGTCATGTATATTAGCTAGTTACAACGACCGACCTAATAAAATTAGATTATTATAAAATGGTAAGAATGATTTTACTACTATACTACCTAGATAAACCTGTTTGAATGTAGTTTGAGTCTCTGACCTCTGTGTGTATTAATGATCCAGCTGGTTAGCATATATAGTTGTTAGTTAGCTAACATTTAGCAAGCTTGGTAACAAACTTAGCATAGAGCTAACAAGCTAAAGTAACGTAGCATCCAGCTAACAGGCTAAAGTAACGTAGCTTTCAGCTAAAAGGCTAAAGTAACGTTGCATACCAGCTAACAGGCTAAAGTAACGTAGCTTCCAGCTAAATGCATCCCTGCAATAGAAGCAACGGAGCAGCTGAACCGTTGGAAATCTTACCTTAAAGAGACTGATCTGAAGTCATTTATTTATTTGAAAAGCAAATGGTCTGTCGAGTGAATCAATGCATCAAACGACTAAATGCAACAAGTAGCTTGCTATTCCCACTCTTTTCTCGTCCAGTTCTGCTTCCCTACACTCTCCACCAAGCAAGGATTGTGGGAACAACAATCAGTGGCATACTAATGACGCATTCCACAGGCTAGGCTGTATGAGTCTAGGCTGATTCTACTAGCTTGGCTTCAAAATTAAAGGGACACTCACAGATTTTCTCCCGGTAATAAGTAGTTCATGGAGGTGGTTTACTTTACCTTCATTAAATATTAATTGGAGGATGGGGATGTTAAATGATTTTGTCTTGAAATGTACGTTCATACATACAAGTTATAATATGCATGTTGTTGGTGGGTACTTATCACATTACTCTATAAAGTGTCTTTAAACGTACAATATGTCGTTTTTGGCCACTAAGGGTCTCTCAATCAAAACAATAGCAAAAGATATACTTGGATGACGTCGGGAAGTAGCGTGGGATCATGGGTTTTGTTATCGTCGTCAATGACAACCTTCCAATCTAGCGTTTCCGGCAGAAAAAATGTTCACTGACAAAGTAATGTATTGTTAAAAAACTTTTCGTATAATAATAATAATAATAGTATAACTGGATCATTATACCAAAATGTGCAATTTCCTATTTGTAAGGGTTGATTTTTAAAACACTATTTTTAAAGCATTCAAGTTTATCTTTTGATGAAGTAGATCCTTACCTATTAGAAAGTTATGCCGTGCCATCTCAGGCTAACATTATTTGTAGTTTGTTATGTCAACCCTTTTACTAACATATCTATTACTTTTTGAAAAGGTTTAAAATCTATATTTAAAACAAAAATTATATATTATGAAAGATAAAATTCCCCTTTTTCACTAAGTGTGTTTGTAAAGTATTATTACAAAGTAATAATACCCCCATTTTTTTGTGTATTACTAGTTTCCTTTGTTTAGCAAATAACATTAGTTTATTTTATATTTGAGTTTTTATTTTTAGAATTTTATTAGAATAATTTACAAGTAACAGGGCTGACATCTCAGTAACCGGGTTGACAACAGATGTTATATTGGTTATTCTCCTTGTTTAGTTTACAGTTATTGGTGTAATGAAGTTATAATGGGACATTCATGAACCTGTAATTCAACATCACTAATCAGAATATTTTTCGTTTTAGCATAGTAAATAATGAAAAAATATGGAACTGCACATGCCAGTACAAACCCATAGTTGGTAACACTTTACATACAATCTACGTTACATGTAATGAATCTAGATTATGTAAAAACATAGTAAATAAATGTATTTATAACATAGCAGTTACTATTAGTTACAATGTAAATAATATCCAGTTGTGGTTTAGCAAATCTATGAAGGGATGGTGTAGGGGGCTCTTCACTGCATAGTGGTTGTGGCGAGTTTTGCAATACCTTATGGCACTGAACTGCAAATACATTGTAATTAAAAGTAACTGCTAAGTAATCAATACAATAATTACTCAAGTTCATTCAAAACATGAAGTATATTGAAATTACATCTCAATTAAATGGTTGGCCCCACAACCGAATAACTAAAGCCTATTATTACATCTGCTGTGCCACCTGAAACACAATCAGTGGTAACCTGTAAATAACAGCGGAAACCTCTGGGACAGGTGTCACTTCCTGTGAAGGTTTAACAGGGAGTCAACAAGAAATCTCTTTTGTTTCTTTACTTTGTGTAGCGTTCTGGGCCCGGTTCCCCAAAACGTTCTTATCGCTAAGTAGTTCTTAACCTATACCTTAACCTCTCTCTTAACCTCATGGCACGGTTCCAGACACGCTAAGTATATCTTCTGTAAGTCACACTTTCGTAAGGTTGGTCTGGACCATTCGTAAGCTCTCTCTTAGCGTTGTTTGAGCTCAAAGTTGCTAGTTGACGTCACTGTGCAGCAGTCTTTAGAAATCAGTGCAGCACAGTACAAGTCAAACTATGGTATGTTGACAATGTTTTGGCTCAACAATGATTTTATGGACATTTTAAGACTAATAATAAAATATGTTCGCAATCGTACATGCCTATTTATGAAATTGACTTTATTTGGTATCAGAACTAATATTTGGTAATTAGCCAAGGCTATTTCGTAATGTCATTAAAGTGTTTAAATTGGCAATCACTTTTGATAATTAAAGTCTGGCAAACAATTTGGGTCTAAATGGCTAAGATCTATAAATGGGTAAGCATGGTGGTGTCCAGTAAGCGACCAACTATGGCAGCGATCCAACATGTCCTTGTATTGAATCAAAGAAGGCGCCGGCCGCAGAGCCGTTTAGTCCATGTCAATTGTTTTATTTGGCAAAACTTAAGCCCTTTTGAGATTTTTCCTGACGTCCTGCCAGGACCTCGGTGTGCCTGATCTGGAGGCAGCCTTGCTATGTCGCTCCATAGCTCTTTTTGTTGCTGTTGCACAAGTTATTCCAAAAGCTGGAAAACAGTGTCACCTTGTGCAAGCTCACCTCGTCCAGCAAAACTTCAAGTTCCTCTGCCCTTTTTTTACGTTGCTTCCCCACCCTATTCTCTATCTAACTCTCTCTCTCTGTTTATTGTAGATAGGTTGCTTTTTATTGTAAACATGAACCAATGGCAATCAAAACCAAATTAAACAGAAGTAACTGAAGCTGCTTGCCAATCAAATCTGATTGTAAAGTACTTTACCATTGATATAAAAGTGTATTACATCATTTTTAGAAGTCGTTAAACCCACGTCAAGAAGCGGGACAAGTGGCACAATGGGAGAGGAGGGTGAATGATTAGCGAGGGATACCCGGTTCGTCTACCAGTCACAACATGTCGTATGAACACATTACTGACAATTTGATAATTGAATTAATACGTCTATATTTTACAGATGACTTAAACTATGCTAAAATAAATGTTACTGGAATAATTTGAGGAATGTTTCATTTACATAGAACGTGTTGTCTTTCTTAACACATAATGCACCTTTTCGTGAAGTGAAAAATCGATTCCTGAGCAATCGATGACAACAAATTCAGCACCTTCCCTTGGGACAGCGCCTTTGTAACGTCAAACTTAAGAGGCAGCGCGTTAAGAA
>JACXGM010013112.1:0-14543 GCA_016801145.1 Umbra pygmaea | reverse complement strand
GGATATTGCCTTCGGACTACCTATGTCATGGTTGGTGTGGTGTAGAGAGAGGGTGACCAGAGCAGGCAGTAGATGGTTGTTGCTTGTTTTTAATGCACAATCATACTTATGTATAGCTTATCATGCTCTCACAGTGGCATAAACACTGACAGCTAACATACAAGTAAAGTGCATATGCATAAACTTCCAAACTCCAACAACCAGTTGAACTGAGTGCTCATATTGCTTTTATTTCTTCAAGATTAGATTATTATTATTATTGCAATGTGCTGTACACTTGTTTAAATAAATCTTCTATAGATCGACTGCAGGTTGTACAAAATGCAGCTGCTAGGCTTTTGACTAGGACCAGCAGGAGGTGACACATCACGTCGGTGCTGAAGGCCCTTCATTGGCTTCCTATTGGTTTTAGAGTACATTTTAAAGTTTTGGTAAATACATTCAGAGCCTTGCATGGTCAAGCTCCCTTTTACGTCCAGGATCTATTACATATGCATTCTCCTTGTCAGTCTCTGAGGTCTTCAGGCCAAGATCTTTTAACGGTTCCCAGGACACGCCTTAATGTGTAGCTCCCGCACAGCCTTCCCACACGTAGAGATCAGGGCTCGCGGCTTAACTTTTTTCCTCCCCATCCCAGTACTGTCCCGAATTCCAATTTCAACCATTCCAAACTGAACTTGAACTGTCCCAAAATATAAATACAATTTTTTATGTTTTAATACAACAACATTACTCTAGATCAGGGGTCAGCAACTCAGAAGAAACACTTCAGATTTTTGGTTTCCCTTTCTAATAAGGGACTGGTTTATACCTGGGAAAGCAGGTGATTGCAATAGTAGTTACTAAGTAAAATAAAAAATCTGAAGTGTTTCGGCCCTCCAGGAACGAAGTTGCCTACCCCTGCTCTAGATCATTTGCAGGCATTTGAAATTGATTTGTGCAGTTCTGAGGCAGTCTGCAATCCATAAACTGAAAGTGAAACTGACAGCATTAACTACTTTGCAGGTTTGAAGCAAACAGACATACCCTAGCTATATATATGTTTTTATAACAGTGAAAAGTTCACAAGAGAAAAATATTATTTATTAAAAATGGTAAGTACTTAACAGAAATTCATAAGCATCAATGACATCAAATTAAAATAAAAACATTGTACTGTATAGCACCCACACCCAGCTTGAACTCCCATTGCCTACCTTCAGAATATAATTTTTTTACCTTTCTCTAAATTAGATGGTTTTTTGGATAATTAGTCAACTATTATTATTACATCATGCTGGCTGAACAACTATAGCAGCTGTCAGTAAAGAAAAAACTGTTGCTAAAATGCCCTTTAATTAAGCCCTCACGCATCACACACATTGACATTCCACTAGCAAGAATGGCGCGACAAATTTAGACAACTAAGTGCTGTGAGCTGTTATCAGACACAAGATTCCACAGCCACAAATGCAAAAATCTCATGTTTTAAACAATTTTGTAGGTTTGAATTAGTATGTATTAATTTTAGGTCAAGAAGTTTATACAACCATTTTCTCTAGAGCTGTAGTAGCCAGCCTACAGACAATTGATGCGGCAGCACGTTCCGGGATAATTTGCATTCTAAAAATAATATGCCTATTTGACCAGAAGTTTTTTTTTTGATTTTACATTTACATAACCTAAATAATTACATAGCCTATATCACCTTGGATTTACCATATGGTCAATATCCGATCATTTTGAATTATTTTTAAAACGTCCTGACATGCCAGTCAAACCTGCATTAAACCTGCATTTCTTTTGTGTTCTGTTATCAAAAAAGCTTAAATCACAATCATATTTTTGCAACTTCAGATATTCTCTTTTTATATGTTTTACCATTAGCCTATGCTACAAATTCATCTCTTACATAGCCAACATAGCCATAGGTTTCACTTCAAGTGGCCATTTGAGAATGCATGATGGGAGAATAGCATTCTCAAAGGTGATCTCCCGATGCACCGAAGTGAAAAAATTGCTGCGCTTGTGATGTTTATTATTAATAGTTTATCAACTTTTAAGCTGAATTATGATCTGCTTCATAAGCCTTGTGATTAAACATATATGTTAGTAACCAGTCTTCTATGCATGTTATATTTTACAGGCCATCGTCCTATAAATGTCCCAAAGTCGGTTATGAACCATCTAAGACATTTTTTATCGTCTTCGGGGACGACGGGACACTGTGTATTTTGAGCCCTGGTAGAGATACAGAGTACAGATGAACAATGACTGACACCTCTATCTAGTTTGGCCACCATAAAGAGCAAACTAACTGGCTAATAGAACACAGCTGAACATAATCATTAATCACCAGATCTACAAGAAACCAGGCTAACCTAACCTAATCCTTGGCAGGACTTTAACAGGTAATAGGAGACTTAAATTGGACTCATGTATCGTTGTTTTATTTTGTGTTTATATCCAATAAGGTACTGTTTTGAGTTCTTGTTAATTAGATGCGTTGTGGTTGTGTAAGTGGCGCTTCCCCTCGTTCACCTGGTACTAGTGGGGACTGATTTGGTCTAATCTAATTACATCCAGCTGGTAGGTCAGTCCCTATATTAGTCCAGGTGAATGAGAGGAGGGTGCGTTTCATTATTAATTGTCATAGTGGTGTGCGAATGTCCAGGACGTTCACTCCTGTTGTGAAAAGAGTGCCGTTGGCTTTGAGCTCCTATGTGTACAATATATATATGTAGGTTAGTGTCAGTGTCTATTCCACTGTAAGGCCATAAGTATAGCTATATAAATATATGCATATTTGTTGTGTGACTCGCCATCATTGTCACCTGCAAATATGAGTTTGTGTATTTCCTGGATGTACAATATACTATAGTAAAGAACAATCAACCATCTATCTCCTTTGGTCTCCCTCTCTATCCACCACACCCTGAATATTTGTGACAAAACCCTATCCTAGAAATGGAAACCAGACATTACATGGTGGTCTTTGGACTGAGAGAAAGGTGTCACATGAACTTAAAAGGACATACATTATACATTGTATAACAGAAAACACAATGTACTTAAATTGCAAATGTAACTAAGGAATATAGAAAAATAAACTATAATGTAATGAGTCCATATCTCAGTTAATATGGTAATGCCTGCCCACACTGGGCTAGACATTACAAGATATTTTATTCTCATAGCATTAACCCCTTCCCACTAATTGGTCCAATAGCCTCAGATCATTTTCAGAGTTCATCTGATTAGTTCAAAAGAAAAATATAAAAATGGACCGTCTGTGTACATGAACGCAGACTCTCTTTGACCACTCAAAAATCCTTTATTTAGCAAAAGATGTTGAGAAGATTTGATTTTTTAAAATGATTTTTCTCAGTGGGTGATTTTGCCCAACCTAGATAGTGAAAAACAGAAAGCAAGGGTTTCTTACAGCAGCATTATACATGCCTTCACCCCCCATAGTCCCACCCAGCTAAGAGCCACGGCAGTAACAGGAGGTACTGTCAGACCGGGAAGACAACAAACACATGAGGTACTGTCAGACCGGGAAGACAACAAACACATGAGGTACTGTCAGACCGGGAAGACAACAAACACAGGAGGTACTGTCAGACCGGGAAGACAACAAACACATAAGGTACTGTCAGACCAGGACAACAACAAACACATGAGGTACTGTCAGACCGGGACGACAACAAACACATGAGGTACTGTCAGACGGGACTACAACAAACACATGAGGTACTGTCAGACGGGACGACAACAAACACATGAGGTACTGTCAGACCGGGATGACAACAAACACAGGAGGTACTGTCAGACCGGGATGACAACAAACACATGAGGTACTGTCAGATCGGGATGACAACAAACACATGAGGTACTGTCAGACCGGGATGACAACAAACACATGAGGTACTGTCAGACGGGATGACGACAAACACATGAGGTACTGTCAGACCGGGATGACAACAAACACATGAGGTACTGTCAGACGGGATGACAACAAACACATGAGGTACTGTCAGACCGGGATGACAACAAACACATGAGTTACTGTCAGACCGGGAAGACAACAAACACATGAGGTACTGTCAGACGGGATGACAACAAACACATGAGGTACTGTCAGACCAGGACGACAACAAACACTTTCACTACTGGCTGCATGAAAACAGCCAATCCTGGAGCAACAGGGAGAAACTCTACCTGTTCAAAGAGACTCATAAATCATAAATAAGACTTCTTAGTCTTAAACCCTACCCCTTCTACCACATGCTTGTTCCTACTAAAATGTCACTGATACCTTTTTTAATAACACTGCAAAAAATTACTCTATAGGTAAAAATACTATGAATACAAGGTATTTATTGCTTGTTAGGTTTTTTGACCTGGATACAAGATAAATATACTTTTTTGCCAATGGAACAAGACTATTAAGGCAGGATTTTTTGCGGTGAAGGGAAAATATCCTTAAAGGACAATTCCGGCGCAAAATGAACCTAGGGAATAATAACACATGGGTACCGAGTCAACCGTTCTATGGGATATGTTTTAATTTTAATCGAATGTCCCCAGTTTTTGTGCGAACTGATAATTACCTTATAATGCTATTGGTGATGGCATGGATGAATTAAATAGAAATCGCTATTTTATACCACTAACAAGGCTCAAACTAGCACTACACTTCCACAGGAGCATAATGAGTGTTCCTACATGCAATCTGAAGAATTGAGAATTTTGTAAGTGTACAGACAGTTTATTAAAAAGATAGTTTAAAAGTACCGTTCGTGTATACAGGCAGGCGCTAACTTGGAAAAACAGACTTGACCAGTCGAACCAAACACGCCGTGATATCTTTGTGTCAACAGTTTGGGGAAGGCCCTTTCCTGTTCCAGCATGCCCTAAACTCACCCACACTGAACACCTCTGCAATGAATTGGAACTGCAATTGTGAGCCAGGCTTTCTCGACCAACATTAGTGCCTGAACTTACAAATGCTCTTTTGGCTGAATGGGCACAAATTCCCACAGACACACAGAATCTTGTGGAAAGCCTTTCCAGAAGAGTGGTGGTTGTTATTGCCGCAAATTAGTTTCCAACTCTGTATTAATCCCCATGGTGTTGGAATGGGATATTCAACAAGCTCATATGGGTGTGATGGTCAGGTCTCAACATAATTCTTTACTTTTGACTATACAGTGAAAGTAATGTAGAGTACATGTGTAACAATGTCATCTTTAGCCTCTAGAATAGGAGGGATGATGAGGTCCTGTAATCGCTGTATAGATGTTGTTGCCATCCACAACGGTAATGTCAGTCAGATTTAGCCACAGTAAAATATATACCACCGTACTGTTTAAGGTGTTTAATATTTACTACATATAATGGGTAAAATTGTGAACAATTGATTACTAATAATTCATAATGCATGGTGGTTGTCTGGATCCTAAATTGTCATTAAGAATTTGCTTCCTGAGTTGAAAACTTAAGTCATACAACATCTGGTATACAGCAAGGCAGAATGGTATTATTATCAAGACCCTTCTCATTAATTATATTCTCTTCTAATCTCTGAGACAACCAGCCTAGACAGACACAACAGCTTCTTCCCCAAGCCTGATTGGCCTAGGCAAGACCCAACAGCTTCTTCCCCAAGCCTGATTGGCCTAGGCAAGACCCAACAGGCCCAGAGAAGGAAGCAAGACATCATAGCATCTGCTACATACACAACACTCCTCCTCTCCCTCTACACCTCCCCTTCTTCTATACCTCTCTCATCTCTCCCTCTCTCATTTACATTTGAGTAATTTAGCATACACTCTTATACAGAGCACCTTACATTAAGTACAGGGACATTATCTCTGGAGCAACTTAGGGTAAAGTGCCTTGGAGAACCTTCTGACTTCAAGTCTGACTCCCTATCAACGGCCTACCCACTGATCCAAACCTCTGTGATGCCAGGTCCAGTGTAGCTCATTGGTAACAGCAAGTTTTTATGAAACGGTGTAAAAATAGATGCACTTAAATACTGTAAGTTGGTCTGGATAAGAGTGCCTGTTAAATAGCTTGAATGTAAATGTACCACCTCTCCTTCCACACCTCCTACAACCTTGTTCTTTGTCTGAGTCATTCTAGGTTGTAGCATTGCAGCCTGTTGCGGTGACATCACCAACACATATGACATCACCTACAGGCATACCCTGCTCCTCAGAAACTCCACTACTGTAATCTCAATGGGATGCATAGTCTTGTTGTATGGCACCAACCCTCAGTCAGGACAAGCTGTCACACGTGTAGAGAGATGAAAGTAAAACCATAACTAAGTGATGATGTAATTTGTTTGATGGTTGAGCAGTAGACTAGGAGGCATGTGGCTTACCAGTTCACAAGTAGACACATTTAGCCGTGGGATCATATGACTTCCTGTGAACGGGTGTTTGTTGTAAAAACAAAATGGCCACCCTACCATCTCTCACCATCAGTATTGCTGATGCTGTGGTATCTCTTCCACATTATACTCCATCTCTTCCACATTATACCCCATTCAGGGATTTAAACGCTGTGGATGAAGTACTCCACTGGTACCGTCCCAGGAAGAACAATCTCTTTCCAAGTCGCTTTCTCAGACGTTGGTGCTTAGTAGCAAACTAAACCTTGATTTGTCTCCAGTAGATATCACATAACATTAAACATTCAACAGGCTGTCTGAACCAAGTAGCGCATCAACTGGAGAGGAAAGTAGGACGACTGGGAAGCAGGTTGTCACTGAGATGGCAAGTACATTTTCTTTGTGTCTGTTCTTCTGTGTGTCTGTTTCTATGTCTGTCTGTCTGTATCATGTTGGTCTGTCTGTCTGTCTGTCTGTCTGTCTGTCTGTTTGTTTGTTTGTATGTTGGTTTCATTGTCTGTCTGTCTGTTGGTCGGTCTGTGTGTCTGTCTTCATCTGTCAGTTTCTGTTTATCTGTTTGTCTCTGTATGTTGATATTTGTCTGTCTTTGTGTCTCTTTGTGCCTGTCTGTCTGTCTGTGAGAATCTGTGCAGTAAATATGCACTGGTGGCTGGTATCTCACAAGCCTAACATTTTCTATGAAGTTAGTATTCTGCCCTCCATTTCATTATGCAATTTTGTGTCTGCCTGTAAGTTGGTTTGTCTCTCTGTCTGTATGTTGGTTTCTTTGTCTCTCTGTCTGTATGTTGGTTTCTTTGTCTGTCTGTCTGTCTGTCTGTCTGTCTGTCTGTCTGTCTGTCTGTCTGTCTGTCTGTCTGTCTGTCTGTCTGTCTGTCGTTGGATCTATGTGTCTGTCTTCATCGGTCAGTTTCAGCATACGCATCCTAGTGCCATGCACTTGTAGATTTGTAATTGATCGGCCCAATTGTTCATTTCTAATTGCCATATTTAAAGGATTATTTTTTTCATTCGAAACTAACGGGAAATGGGTTTACCCCCTCTGGTGGCGTCTAGAGGAATGGCAACAACAAGATGGCAATGCACACAAATGACATCACAGACAAGGGACAGCAACCATGAATGATAATACCAATGACAGGTTGACAGATTTCACTATTGCAGTTCCCAAAAACTGTTTCTAAATACATATGAGCCGAGATATAAGCTATCCCATTGCTGAATCTGCACTCATATTAGGGGCCCTATTTTAACGATCTGAAACGCAAGTATCAAACGCGAAACACAAGTTTCGCTTGACGCAAATCTAAAATGGGTAGGTCTTCACTATTATAATGAATCTTCATTATTCATATGTGTGGTTTGGGTGTAACGTGCAATAAGACAATCAGAGCGTCATCTCACATTCCCTTTGAGAGCAGGCGTGCTTGTTCCATGGCAGATTGCTATTATATTGGCGGATTGCTATTGATTTTTCTTTTTAAAAAATGTAAATAAAGAAATGTCATAAGACATCCTTAAGTCCTCTAATATTTCCAACGTGATCTCTCAGAAATCCGTGATAATACCACAGACACTTAACTTAAAACTCCATGGCAGTTTCACCGAATGGCAGAAAAATCAGTGAAATAAACACAGATCCTTAACTTCTAAATCTGTGGCAATTTCACAGAATCATATGATGACGTAGCAGAGTGTAAATAGCGTAGATTTTGCAGGTTGGTAGGATGGGAATGGTGGGTGGATGTAAAAACATGCGACTCACATATCAAAGATTGCGAGTTCGAATCCATGCGGACACTTTGCATGTATTTTGTTTTCTATTCCAGCACGATGCAGATGTGTTGCAAATATGCTTTTTTATCCTTTCTCTCCTCCCTATCACCATGGTTACAAACAATACATTACGACATAATACGTGTTACATGGAGTTAACAGCATGTTTCTGAGTGGTTAAAGTTAGGTTAGGGCTTTGGGTAAGGCATAGATCAAATTTACAGCATGGTTTCTGAGTGGTTAAGGTTAGGATTTTCAGTGTTCCGAATGTTCTTTCAATTAGGCTACACTGCGTGTTTGTGTGTGTTTTTTTGATTAAACAGCATTTCACGCACTGTTGCTGGCAACATAAATGGTGTCATCATCAACCATATCTTTAAGCCATATCTTTAAGCCATAATAGCCATTGCCCCCTTCACAGCCACCCATCCAAGGGGGGATTCCCCTCAAAGATGGCAGAGTTGCCATGAATGAGTCGTGGCTTGAGCCAGAGTAATTTGCAAAGACATGGGTGATTTTACTATTAGCATTGGAAATTATTTGTATGTTTATTGAATGGGTTCCCTTGAGGTTGATGTATATCAGTGCAAATAATTCATTCTGAATAATTTGGGTAAATGCGTACACTATATGTATACCTATTTTTTCACATCTTTGGACACCACAATGATTTCCCTTGTCTGGTAATATTTTTCCTTGTAAATATTTATGGCTTGTTATAGATTCGTCTGTGTAGATGAGAGGAGCAAAGTTTATGCGCAATGTGCACATGCTACATTATGCCCAGGGATGCGTCCTTGAAATACAATCTGTATAACATGCCACTGACATTTAACCAGGTTTTTCCTGGTCAGTGGCGGAATTGTTTTTGGGAACTGCAAGATAGCAAGAGGGAACATTTGCCCCGAAATACGCCTCTTCGTTGAACCGCCCAACGAACGCAAGTTCATTCCCTAATTTACTGACACGCGTCTGTGGAGGGAAAAGTCCCATACGCATCAGGTGCAAAATGTTACATGCGTTGGTGTAAAAGTCAACTGCGCTAAGTGTAAGATAGGACCCTAGATCTACAAAGCAAGTGTGTTTAATTTTATTTTTGGATTCATTACCAAGGTAAGAGATGAATTTCTGACATCATAATCAAATTAAAACATTTAACATATAGTATTGTTAAGAAATAGAGAAATAAACATATATTTTTCAGCATATGAAAAAAACGGGAATTGAGTCTATACGTGTCACACAGGCTATTGCTGTTTTTAAGCAATTAATATTTCCATTCGTTCCAAAATGTAGACAAAAATGGAAGTTAATTTGTGCTTTATATGAATATATGCATTGTGTGTTTGTCCCATATGGGAGCATGAAATTCCTTTTCAAATACGTTATCACCCATCATAATTAGATCACCTGTATTGCTTTTTTAATTTAAATATATTTCTTGCAAGCGTATTGTTAGTGAACAACCTACTTTTTTTCTCATCTTCAAATAAACATTTGACCAAATCAATTAAGGAAATCATTAAAGATGCTTTCCACGATTGTAGGTGATATTTAGAACTATTTAGGCCTCTAGGTTCTAAAGAATGCGAATTTAGCTGGATCCATGAGCTAAAACTGGTCCCCGCTCGTGACTTTTTATTTCTCTGAAGTGTCTAGGTTTGTATTTTCTCTCTTATTCTCCTGTGTTTAGAGGCTGTGCTCACTCTGCAAACTTATTAGATGTCACCATATATCTCAGGTTGCAGTGGGCCCAGAAATACATGAAGAATAATTTTCTTGCCGTGCAACCCTGGATGGTCCAGATGGATGGAGTAGTGAATGGTTGGTGGATGGCTATCATGTCCCAAAAAGGCTGCAAAATCAGCAAGGAGGTAGCAGAGTAATGTTTTGGGCCAGAATCATGGGGAGAGAGCTGGCAGACCGCTATAGGGTGGGAGAGAACTGGTAGGCCCCTTTAGGGTCGGCAAGGTATTTCGTTTCTGACTGACCACTTTCTTCCATGGTACAAAAAGAAGAACTGTGCCTCCCAAAGCAAAATCATCTTAATGCATGACAATGCACCATCTCATGCTGCAAAGAATACCTGTGTGGCATTGGCTGGTACGGGCATGAAAGGAGAAACTCATGGTGTGGCCCCCATCCTGCCCTTACCTCAACCCTTTTGAGAACCTTTGGAGCATCCTCAAGCAAAAGATTTAGGAGGGTGGGAGGCAGTTTGCATCAAAACAGCAGCTCTAGAAGGCTATTCTGACATCCTGCAAAGAAATTCAAGTAGAATTCAATGGATCCATTCAATGGATGCAAGAATTGTCAAGGTGATATCAAAGAAGGCATTCTTTGGTAACATGTGCTGCCCTGTTAAGATGTTTTTAATTGAAATAAGTTTTTGATTTCAGTAAATATGACCTCCTAATTATGCAAATTTAACGAATGACAATTTTCAGTTCTTTACAACGTATAAAATGCTTTCAAATTCTGTTGTCCATAGTAATTTGGAACAGTGCATATTAAGTTTTGATTTTGGAAAAAATACTGTTTTCATTGGGTGGTTTGTTCAATGTAATTGAGCTTATACCCTAACGGTTGGTGACTTGAAAATTATACTGAGTGTCATTTGCATCGATTATTTAGGAAAATCAGTGTGAAAATATAGTTTGCATAATAATTTGGAATGCAGTGTTTAAAATTAAGTTGAATCTACTCTAATCACCCCTGTCCACCCTAAGCTGTCAGGTAACTGGACACAAATATGGATGAACTCTATAACGGGACTGAAAGGTGTGCCGGCATACAGTAGAATGTTATTGTTTACCAGAAAATGTTTGTGTTGATTTGCTGCCAGAAGAAAAAGAGGCTTGTTTATATATAGCATACATATTGAATAGTATATTATATAAAAATTGTAAGAAATTATGATCTTTAAACATTTTATTTTATATGCAACAAAGTGAAAATATTGATCTCTAACAAAATAAAATAAAAACTGCAATGCATAGTGTCTGATAAATATAATAACAAAATTTGACAATGGTCACGGACTGGTATCGAACCCGCATCGCCCGCTTGAGAGACTAAGTCGAAACATTTATGCAATAGAGACCTATTTGATTTGGTTGGTTTTAGCTGCTTTTAGGTTTTAACTGTGTAGACAGTGTAGAATTTAATGAATCAAATAGTATTCTGAAAATGAAAAAGTCAGTGTAGATGCAACAATTATTTTGTAAGAATGTAGTTCAATTCTTACATCACTATAAACAGTACATATAACTTCACAATTTAGTTGTTTTAATGATAGAGAAATATGCTGTTGTACAGTCGCTTATTCATATGCTTTGGATGAATTTGAATGTGCTAACCGGAGCCACCTGGCGGCCACTAATTGTATTTTTATCCTTTAAAAAACTCCCACCAAAATTTTTATTAAATTGCTTGCAGTGTACCTCGGTACAGCCCCTCCCCTTGACTGACACTTTAGACAAGCAACACCTGTAGCAAGATAATGTCAATCAATATTTATTTATTTTATGTATTGTTTTTATTTGTGTATACAGCAGAGTATACACTTAGATGTGATCAAGTCAAACACTCAAAGCAGGGTACCCGCGGGTCCTTAAAAAGTCTTAAATAGTCTTAATTTCATTTTCCAGAATTTAAGGCCTAAAATTGTCTTAAAAGGTCTGAAATCTGATTTTCCAAGGTCTTAAAAAATTGTGACAGTCATGCAAATTTTATTATATTGTATTTTGTTGAAGGAAATCATTAGCGCTTTTCTGAGCAACTTAACTACTTAACAATTGTTGGCAGATTACTGTACAGTAATAGCAGGTGATTGCTGCTGCTCCGTAGGCTTACCTCAAATCAACTCAGCTAATTTGTTCGTTAGTTAGCTTATCAGCTTTGTCTGTTTCTGAGTGTTATTTAGGGTACTTTTGTGTCCTTGCAGTGTTGTTTACTGAAACTAATGTTTTTGTGATCAGTATTAGATAAATGTAAATTTCCACAGTATCGTTTTGTTGCATTTAGCGCAGGTGTATTATGCGATTCATATTACTTTTGAACAATTCCATTTAGCAACTTGACAGCCAGGATTCTTGGCGTTACTTCCATTCAGTCGTTTAATCTGCTGGTCATGATTCTACTGCAGACTTAATTATGCACAGTCTATCATGCGCTTATCACATTAGGCTAGCTTGTGCACAGGCTGGCAGCTTGCTGGCTTGTCATTTAAATGGTTCGCTTACCTTGCCAAAATCGGTCATATACCTTCTCATAATAGCTTTCTCCTGATTGGAGAAACCATACTAATTCGATAACACACAACAAAGAAGAAACTTATTTATCTCAACAACCTTTCGAAGGTTAATGGTTTCGCCCCAAAACTACGTTGCTCTGTGTTATTGCTAGGTTTCTATTCATTATAATAGCGTGCTACCAGTCCCAGAGAGCTAACGTTAGTTACATAGCTAGATAAAGTAGATGTCATGGAAATGGTGAAACGCAGGTGTTGACATTCTCAAGTTTTGGAAAACATTTTTATGCCAGAGCTGGAGTAGTAAACACTGCAGGCTTTTTATAAAAAATGCATATTCAGAAACTATTTTACTTCAGTAGCTAGCTATGGGTACAGTAGTTAATACCCAGTAACTAAATATGGCCATAGTGTTAATCTTATAACCCCAAAAGACTTTTAATTCAATGTAAAACTTTGTGTGCATTTTGTGTGACTCTTACACCGGAAAGCTGGTTTTCAACTCATCTTTATAAGCAGCTTGTTATGAGCAGCTCTCCCATCCCCTTCTGTTTGAATGTTTTTAAGATAATGTCTTCTTGTAATGCTCAAACCTATATTCGGTGAAAGAGCTCAGACGATATTGGGCTACTATTTGACTTATACTAAAGTGGTGAAATTTTTTAAAAAGCTTTGATTTAACTAGCTTATAAATACAAACCATTGCACGAATGACCAATGATTTCAGACAATATTGACAATATTAAGCTACCAGGTAAAGTTGGCAAGGTTGGCGTAGTATTTGAAAGGGAGAAAAATACCTATTCACATTTCATGTGTGACACCCAGCCCAGGGAGGGCTGGCATCTATGAACTATATAGAACTAAAATATGGACTCCTACTAGTGTCTTGGTTTTTTCTTGTGTGTCTTGGTTCGTTTTGATTTCTTCTTGTGTTATTTCAGTGCATTGCATGGTGTTTTAGTTCTTCAGTTTATTCTGTCATGTTCCTTTAAATTCGTTCCTTCCTGTGTTTTCCCTGTTATGTGAGCCACACCTCTCTCTCTAGTATGGGCTGTCATTCCATAGGGTTAGGCTAAGAAAGCCTGGTAACTTCTAGATCGGCTAGATGAATAACAACTTACAACCGTGCTTGATTAGGTAGTAAGCACACACTATATAGACAGCCAAGACTAGAGAGAGAGTGTTGGGCATTGTGATCATTTGAATCCGGAAACGGTGTACATATGTTTTGAGTTATCACGGGATCCAGGAGCTGTTATGAACCAGGTCAGTGTTGCTTTCTAGTATGGAAGTATAGGCGTATTGTGTATCGTTATATTAAGTTGTACTAGTGTCCGTGCCACTACAAGAACATGTTGCTTATCTTGTTTATGGTGGTACTCCTGCTTTCTGCCACGACTACAATTGTACATGTATTCACTCCTGGACCGTTTGACTTCATTAAACTATTATGGAATATCCACATCATCCTGCACTCGGGCCTCCCTCTCTCAATCACCCTACGCACCGTGACATCGTGAAACAGCATTTCGTCTACATGTTGGGAAATAATTACTTTAATCATATGGAAATGTATATGTAGCCTATTGGGCAATGTACTTGTAAACTGTATATTATGGCTGAATTCCCTATATTTTTGCTTCTGTAAACAAAAGAATTTACTCATTCAAAATTGCCCAAACAGTTGTTAAGTTGCAGAGGGGTGAAAATAAATATTTGAACAAACCAATTCTGCTGGGAGTGGATTCCACCAATGGATACTAGGACCCCTGGTGGTACAGTAATCAAAAAAGTTTGGGAACCACTAGAAATAAGGATATAGTTCACTTTTGGGACGCTTTGCATCACACACCACTGCTGCAACGCAATCACAAGCAGTTTCTCGAAACTGCAGGGCGTTCTTGCTTTTATAGCTAGTAGTGGTGCAACGGATCGTCATTGATCCGTGATCCGTTCGGATCAATATCTTCGGTTCGGGACACACGTGATCCGCGGATTGATTACTGAAATAAAAAAGTTTTGCGCACGTTCAGTCCGCTCACAGCATGGTCATGGCGAGCGGAGGAACGGAGGAGCTTGGACGTCCCGCGTCATTTAAATCCCCTGTATGGG
>JACXGM010013111.1:0-23443 GCA_016801145.1 Umbra pygmaea | reverse complement strand
TGTCATATCGCTTTCTTGTGCCACAGTGCCTACACACTGTCACGGTTTTATCCACTAACCTCTTTCCTTCATTATATTTAACAAGGAAGCCAAAATTCTCCCATACAGGGGATTTAAATGACGCGGGACGTCCAAGCTCCTCCGTTCCTCCGCTCGCCATGACCATGCTGTGAGCGGACTGAACATGCGCAAAACTTTTATTTCAGTAATCAATCCGCGGATCACGTGTGTCCCGAACCGAAGATATTGATCCGAACGGATCACGGATCAATGACGATCCGTTGCACCACTACTCTACATGCTTTGTAAGTACGAAAACTTGCAAAATCAGCAGTGTATCAAATACTTGTTCTCCCAACTGTGTATGGGAGTGCTGCAGAGATGGTTGTTCTTCTGGAAGCTTCTCTCCACAGAGAAATGCTGGAGCTCTGTCAGAGTGACCATTGGGTTCTTGGTTACCTCTGTGACTAAGGCCCTTCTCCCCTAACCACTCAGTTTGGCCAGGCGTTCAGCTCTAGGAAGAGTCCTGGTGGTTCCAAACTTCTATGTACGGATGATGGAGGCCACTGTGCTCATTGGGACCTTCAATGCTGCAGATATATTTCTTTACCCTTCCCCATATCTGTGCCTCGATTTTAAGATTTCAAACGCACTTTCACATTGTCATTATGTTTTTTTTTTTGTAGAATTTTGAGGAACATATTGACTTGAATCCATTTCGGAATAATTGTGTAACATAATATGGGAAAAACAAAGTGCTTTGAATACTTTCCGGATGCACTGAATTTGCCGTGACTTATGTAGCTCAACACAAATTTCCCTCAGTTGATTCAGAAAATGTTGCTGAAAGCTACTAGTGTCTATCGTAGTGTAAAAAAGGCCCTAAGTTGTGGGTTGGCTGTTCACTGATATTTTCACACTTAGTATATATAAATTTTACCTGAGTGTTGACTTGCTTGTGTGTTGATTACGCTGCCATTCTTCTCCTTTGTGATCAGGTCAGTACTGTGGATTACAGTTTGGCTTTCGCCATTTAGGTCCATAAAGTATCATTTACAATAAATTGTAGCATTTATTTATTTTCTACTCTTGCGGTCAAATTGTATAGTATTTTTCAAAGTGTGAATAATTATGGACCTGAATAACTCCTTTTATATGAAATCAACTGGCCACTTACTACTGTACTAAACCTTGGCCCAGTGCACATATTAATGATCAATCAATTTTTGCTGGGTCATACCTCAGTGTATTTTTCAGGATTGGTGGTTGCTTACCCACTTGTTATGCAACTGCACCGTTTAACCTCTGTCCAACTTCCATGTATTTCTTTCTGTGCTTTGCTCAATATACATACTGTTGCCAAGTGCACTAAGAGGTTTAGGAGCAGATTATTTACTACATAAAATACACAGGTTAGGCTCACTCAGGAACAAAATTCTCATGAACCACTAGCATCGTCTCATTCAAAAAGCTGGCAGGTAGGAGAGCACGATATTACAGTTGAAGAAAGCAGAGACTTCAACAGCATATGGAGGTATAATGAGCATTTTCTGCGATGGTGATTGCTTTGTTATTTCTTGACTTTAGTTTTTTTTATGTGAAGGGTTTGGCAACCCATTCCAATATTAATAGGTAATTACAGTAGTTATCAATTGATGCCAGGTGAGGACAGTATGTACATGTATGTGAACTTCTTACTACAAAGCTACTGTTGTAAAATGTAATACAGAACTGTCTGCTTGGATGTGACTTTTGTTGAAACCTCACTAGTTTTTGTTAACTAAGGAAACCCAAAAGATAAATAACTTCGGAAGCCAATGCTGAGAGGAATATTAATGCTGGCAAGTAAAAGTTAAGTAATTTAGTAAAAGTAAAACTAAATTAGAGTTAAAATTGATTTATTTCTAAAACTGGGGGATGACTATTCCAGTTCACCAAAACAATATGTATTGCTTTTGTAATGAGAATTTACATCTTCCTCAAAGACAAAGAGTTGAGCGCTGCTTTCTCACTAATTATTTAACTTTTATTTATATAGGGAAAGACAAACTGAGACCAGTTGTGCCTTGTGATACAATGATATAAAATAGTGTAAAAGTATAAAATATACGCAATTAACAATAAACACAATACAACAGACAATCAAAGCACACTGTCTTCCAAGCAACATCAAAGGCAGCTAGAAAATAAAGTGCCCAACATGGCGAAAAACCACAGTTCGACACCCAACCCCCCCAAAACACACAAAACCAACGTCAACTAGTCACACTTGCACCTGGAGGAATGAATTAGCCATTAGGCAATATAGATTTTTGTTTTGTCTTCTGCATTGGTGTGTTATGAGAAAAGAGCAATTTTTAGATTTCCAAACATTCATTTGACAAAAAATGCAATGTTACAGAGAATAATTTATATTTCATTAAAAAAGTAACATTCTGTAATAAAGTAGTTTTTAGATTAAATCATGACTACCTTACTAAAAACGTGCATGTTGAAACAATGTTAACAAACAGGTGCTAATAATCACTAACATAATCAGTTAATTTAAAACTGCATAAAAGTGTAACTAAGACAAATATACCAAATCACATCAAACTGGATTTTTGTGTTTTTTTTCACTGTTTGCTGCTCTCTAGCATTTGTTTTATAGTTAGGAATGTTTATTTTTAAAAGTATTGCAGTTAACAGAAGTTTTTTTGTCATGTGCTTAAGACTTTTTCACAGTACTGTACAAATTGTTCTAAACTATTTATAAATACAAAATATATTTTTTTCATCTGCTTCAGTCCACAAAGTGTCAATATGGACCTGAATATACCTGATAACTCTTATATTAAATCATCTGGTCACATACTACTCAACCTTGGCCCAGTGCAAATATTTATGATCAGTCAATTTCTGCTGGGTCATACCTGAGTGAATCTTCAGGACTGGTGACCACTTACCCACTTGTTATGCAACTGCAGGTTTCACCTCTGTCCAACTTCCATGTATTTCTTTCTGTGCTTTGCTCAATATACATACTGTTGCCAATTGCACTAAGAGGTTTAGGAGCAGATCATTTACTGGCTAAAATACACAGGTTAGGCTCACTCAGGAACAAATATCCTGAGAACCACTAGCTTCTAGTCAGATAGCTGGCATGTAAGGAGCGTGTGGTATTACAATTGAAGAAAGCAGAGACAACATCAGCATATAGAGAATTATGAATTTTCTGCCTTGGCGTTATACTTTTTTATGCATATGTATGCTACAGTTTCTCTCCCAAGTGTATATCCCACTTTGATATTTTCACATTTTATTGTTATACCTTAAAATCAAATTGGATTTAATCAGGAGATTGTTTTGCCGCTGATCAACACAGCAAAGTTCATATTGTCAAAGTGAGTACAGTACTGTGCAAAAGTCTGTGGCAACCTAGTTTTGTTTTGCCTTGTGTGTTAAAAGAAATGAGCAATTAGTTATGTAATATAAAAGTCTGTGCATGTTGACACAATGTTAACAAACAGGTGCTAATAATCACTAACATATAATAATCATTAACATAAGGATATTTGACCAAATATTCAACATTTTTAACATACTTTATTCTACATTATGTTAAACTGTCCAATGTTTTGGGGGGACCATATAAAAAAGGTGCTGTCTGAACAGATCATCCGATATGTATGAATATAACCTCAAATTAAATCTGACCGTCTGTACTTCAACCATATTGTCATTGTATTCTTTCAAACATAAAAGTGTAGACTTAAAATAACAAAACAAAATATGGAGCTCAATATAAGTCTCTACCAGCTTTACACATGTGGACAAGCAATGTTTGCCCATTCTTCTTTACTAAATTGCTCAAGCTCTGTGAAGTTGGATGAGGACCTTTGGTGAACAGAAATCTCATTCCACACATTGACCTTTTGGTTTTCAAGCCACACCAAGGTGGTTTTAACTGAATGTTTGGGTCAAGTCCCTAGTCTCTTGCAAGTTCTCAAGCAGGTTCTATTCCAGGATGTTTCCGTACATTGCTGCATGGATTTTGCCCCGTCTTCACTAGCTTTGCAGGACCTAACCCAGAGAAGCACCCCTTTTAGCTTGATGGTGCCAACGCCGTGCATCACAGTGGGAATGATGTTCACGGGATGGGATTGGAAGTCTTAGTTAGTATTGAGGCCAAAAGCTTTTTGTTTTTTGATTAAACATAACATGGAATCTTCTTCCTGTTGGACTCAATCTCGCACATACTTTCTGGCTAACACTGCACAAGATTTGATGTGAGGTATTTTCAACTTTCAGCTTTCTTTTTGCCATTATCCCTTAGGCCTATTTTCTTGAATTGGGCTATTAATATACCCAACCAAGGGGATTTATTTATGTATTTCATTTGTTTTCATCTATGTTAATGCCATTTTCTCTGGTACCCCAAATTAATTTTTTCCCCTAAACTTTTAGTTAGAGATGTCTTACTGTTGTCAACTGTCATTTTCATAATGAGATTGATTAGCTTAGTTCCTAGAAAGTAAGTTAACACATGTAGTACTTTACGTTATTTTTGGAATTCACTCAGGGCACCACTATTTACTGTTGCTGTTTGTTAGTTAAATGCCTGACACTGCACCTGAAGGCAGTCAGTTTGATCAGGTCAATACAGTACTTTAATTTATTTGGGAATTGTGCCTTCCCATATAAAGCAACAGTGTACTGTTAACTCAATAAATAATAGTCCAAAAAAATGTCCATTACCAATATGTGCTCTAATAGTTTATTACGTAGGAGATTCATTTATAATCCAAGCTTGTGCTTTAGTTCATTGTGCTCATTTGCAGCCTCTAAATCTGGAGGTTGCCGGGTTGCGCCCTGATTGGGGCTATAATTACTTTTGTGTAAATGTGCCTGCTCATTGTAAACAACAGTAGTTTACTTGTAATCGAGAAAACAACTCTGTTTAATTTAGCATTGAAATGCATAGAGATTAGACTATACTGTTTAGTTTAATCCAAAATTGCCTGCTAATTCAAAACAACACTGTAGGTCACTTCTAAACAACTCAGTTTATCTCAAGATCTAAATGCATTTCCCTATGTACAGCAAATGTGGGGGAAAACATGTTTACTGATGACTTGTTGCAGTACCATTCAACAAATTATGAGTTCTAAAGACAATTGGTTACATCCCTTCTTCTTCAGGTGTCATAGCAATACTTTTACAATTAATTAATTTCTGTTATGTATTTTTAACGAACTTTGAATGATCTGTAGATTTTTTCTTTCACTTTCAATGTGGGAATACAAGGAGAGAACGTTGTCTCACAATTCACACACTGTTTGGGTTCACAAAATATTAAGTTATAGATTTCTCAATGTGTTTATAATTTGTGTATAGTCCAAACATGCATTATATGTAAAGTAACATTATGCTTTTCATTTTTTTTGGACCGTTTAGAGCATGATGCCGTTCCTTCTGTGCGTTTGTCTCTGTTTGCTGCTCGCTCCCCATGGCCAGGCTGGAAACGTGAAGAACTGCCACCCGAGCTGCACCTGTGAAGTGGAAAGCTTTGGTCTGTTCGACAGCTTTAGTCTGACCAGGGTGGAATGCAGAGGCGTGGACCCCGGCACCAGCCCTGTCCCTATCCCTCTGGACACCACCCACCTCGACCTGTCCTCCAACTCCTTGTCCATGCTCACCGACGTCATGCTCTCTGGGCCTGGCTACACCACCTTAGTCAGCCTGGATCTCAGCAACAACTTCATCTCCGTGGTTAGCCCCAAGGCCCTGTCCAGGCTGCGCTACCTGGAAACTCTGGACCTCAGCCACAACTCCCTGGAGGAACTGGCCGAGGGCTTCTTCTCTGGCCTCCCCCTTGCAGAGGTGGATCTCAGCCACAACCGCTTTCACCAGTTTGACCTGGACGTGTTCATCACTAAAGGCCGCGCAGAACCAATCAGCGTGGATCTATCGCACAACCAGTTGACGGAGATCTCCAGTTCATCTAGGAGCTCCTTGCTACATGTCCAGAGCCTTACTCTAGCAGCCAACCAGCTGAGGGCCCTACCGATACTAACAGGCATCTCGCTGAGGGACCTATGCCTTGATGGTAACGTGATCTCACACATTGATGAAGGTGCCTTTGACGACCTCAAGGATTTAGTTCATCTGTCCTTAAGCGGTCTTACTGAGCTCTCTGACATCCAGCCTAATGGTTTCAGAGGCCTACAGAGCCTTCAGGTTTTGGACCTTTCCAACAACAGGAAGCTACAAACACTAAGCCCAGCTGTGTTTAGTGGACTTGTGTCTCTACAGGAGCTTAATCTTTCCAACTCTGGAGTAATGTCATTGCCAAATAACATGCTAAGTTTCTTGCCCAGCATCAAGAGTATTATCCTGGGCCAACATATCCATTGTTGGAGGACTCAAAAGCAGGGCCAGTTTCACAGGCAGCTTGGACCGGGGCACGTACCTGAAATGGTGCTAACCTGTGATGTTGATGGAATTGTCTCCTGATTGTGTTGGGGTCCTTTCCTTCAGGATGGACATCTGGATCGCACATTATTCCTAAACTCTGCCTTATAACACTTTATATGAAAATAACAATTTTAATTTCTTTTCTGCCAAACTTGATTGTCAATATTTGAGCAGGTTTTTTGTTTTTAATTTAAATTAGCTATTTGTATTTTGCTTTTATTCCAAAGACCTGAAGAATTTCTAGTATTAACAGTCCATTGATACATTATAACAACGCATACAATAAATCATTAATTTAAGATAGCACTTGCATTTAATGGATATCCTAAAACCTTTTAGTTTTCCCTTCTTTTTAAAGTAAGAAATAGAAACTGCTCTTCCACCACAATCCTCTATGTAAAATAGGTTGATACAATGTACTGCATACTGCTGCGATAGTATCATGAGTTTGCTTTAAAGTAGCCAATTTAAGGTGGACATTTAACAATGAATTGTATGTTCACATTACTCTTAGATTTCAAGTGGATAGGCTATCACAAAACTTGTAGCCTATAATGCATGATCTGCCAATGTTAAACCAGTAAGCTTCACTGTTGGCTACTGTGAAGTAGTCAACTGTTCTTACAGTACTCTGTTTTCAAAGGGCAAATGCAGATAACTAAAGAAAAAACAATTGCATTTTGCAATGTTTTTACCACGTTGTTATTTCTTTTTGACAGTGAATGAGTTGTTCATTCATGTTGATTGTCATGGTAAACAGAAGCCCAGACACTGTCTGCTAGCTAAATTGTGCGTTACATTGTAGAATGTAGATGACAGTGACGGGACCAGGCTAAAAGTTTCCGGTACTAGGCTATATGGGAACAAATCAACATTGGATCAATGACAATCCAACACCTTTCTTGACAACCTAGTTTGACCCTGACACATTGGTCTGAAACGCCAGGTATATAGTGTACAACTGAAATCAAATATGTAAGCCACATTACACGTTCTTGGAAAACATTGAGAATAAGGATATCCAAACAATAAACCATGTAAACTTCATTCAGACTGGGGATAAGAACTTAACCTTAAGTGCCTCAAACTTGGGACTCAAAACCAGTTCTACTTCTATTAATAACGGACAATTTAGACCTATAACAGGAAGGGGAAATGATCTACTATGAACTGGAAATCGGCATTCCTAAACCTAGGTTGACATTCATACCAACCTTACCTACATAATAAAAACTGTAACAGCTGTAACAGGTTATTATATATCCAACTACTAACAAATTGGATTTGTTTAAAACATATGTACGTTATCTTTGTCTAGCAAAAGATTAATTAACAAGTAATATACATACAGTACAATAATGCTGCTATTGAAAGATACATTTCTGAAAAATGAATTTGCCGAAAGTTACATTAATCCCTGGATTGGTTAGAGTTGTTTTTGAACAAATAATTTATATTGTATATGGTTTTCAAATGGACTGGTACTCAAAATGTTTTGTTCAGTAAACCCATGTTTAGCTACAGTAGCTACTTTGTTGTAAACTATAGAAAAATATTTCTTACTACAAAGATATTTTTAAGTATACCCATTACTGTAAGGGCTTCTTCTGTCAGACCAAAAAGTAAACATTTTATCTAGAGTATAGTTGAGAAATTAAATTCTATCATTTCAATTACATAATATTTACCGTACAAAATATCCTTCTGTTTTGCATTGTTACATTGAAATTTGAATTTGATATGAAGAAATCAATACTTAAACAAATGCTTGAATGTCATCATGTATGTTTTGGTTCTCCATTTATTGAGCCAGTATTCATAACCATTTATTGGCTTCCTGTGTATCAGACAGAGAAATTGTTTCCTGTGAATTCGCAAATGTCTTCTGACAGTGAAGCTTGTGTGTGTTTTAACACGCCATATCATTTCATGTATTTCACCTGCCTTGGTTGCTATTCCTGTGATATGGTATGGAAAAAAGACAATCAGCCTGACTCCGCATGAGGTGTTACGAGTGTTAAACATATGTCAAATGTAATATGTTTGTTTGTCAACCAAAAGTGTATATAACAATGTATGAATTTATTATTTTCCACTGAGAGTGGACCAAGTGGTCTTTTATATACGTTTATCTCAGCCATTTCTTTAAATTTGTTAAAAATACCCTGTCATCAACACTCTGTGGCTTTCCACAATTGATATTGTAGCTAGGTGTTTTTGGTATTAAAAAATAAAGTCTAGTGTTCATTCAGCATACTTCTCAATTTCTTGTATTTCATAAAGTTAGATTAATATAAGTTCAGCTTTGGCTATACTGACTCACAGGGTGTGTCTAGTAAGAATAGCACATCCTCTTGTGTCTAGCACAGAACATTATTTACTTTTGCATGCTGCATAACATCTTTTCTTTATTTACATGAACACTCCTCCTTCCACAAATACACACTAGAGTCCACCAACGAAAGACTAGTTTAGGGTAAGGAAAACTGATGCCTTGAGCTGGGTGAGGGGACAGTGAGAAGATGGATAACAGCCTGACTTGGTGTAATGACGGCAGATCTCTCAGATTGATTGTTTCTTTGTGGGCTACATTTACACGTTGACAAAGAATGCATTGAGATATCTCCTCAGCCCCTTGGAGTGTTTGTCAAAGCACATCTCTTTAGACTCAATGACACCAAATGCAAAAAGCAGATAAAATAATTTCTCCACACGACACAATGTTTACCTCACATTACATCTCCTATATTACCATATCATACTACTTAAAATTATAGCTTCACAGGAAAGCTTCCTATCATCAATTAAACGGTGTATTTCCTTAGTTGTTATTGCTTTAGTTTTACTAACATTTTAAAGGTCAAGAAGGTGGACAGCTGTCAATCACACCTAACTCCCTCATGTAAGCCATTCAGGATCAACTGAACAGTGTTGAGTTTCACAAAATATTAAGTAGTGTGGTGAGTTTCCGAAAACCTGTATCTACATCCTTTACATTCAGGGAGGATAATGAAATTCCAATTATTTTTAAAGCTTTCAACTGACAGTAGTCTTGACTAAATTGACACATGCTAATTTATTATATATATATATTTTTTGTTTTAATTTTCTTCCCCTCCCAATTACCCTGCCTTGTCAGCAGCTCTGCCAACTCCTTGGACAGATCTGTGAGATGGCGAGTGTTGGGCACACGGTTCATTCAACCACATGTCGCTGATTCTTTTCGCACTGCTCACCCAACACTGAAGCTTTTAGTCAAATCATGCACAGGATGATTACACTTACCAACTATACTTCCGCAATTTACAGGCGCCCGATCTGCACACAAGGACTCGCGACATGGCAGGATAGATAATCTGATTTATCTAACCTAAATCCTGGGCAGCGCTATGCCAATTTGCACTGCCTCTTGTGCAGGTGGTTCGGGGAAAGTCAGAGAACCCATAGTCAGGCTGAAACCACTGACTATCACTAGGTAGACCATCCTGCTACTTGACAGTGTATTGCTCACTGTCACCCCTAGTGGTCAGTTTTGAACACTGACTTAGGAACCTGGACAAATGTTGAATTGACTTGGTGTGGCCTTATCGGCCTACAAGGAGTCATCACAATAAATATGGACACACTGGCCCTCATTTATCAAACGTGCCTACGACCTAAAACAGGCGTAGGTAGGGCTTACACTAATTCCTACTCAAAACAAGGCATTTATCAATTTGAAAAATTAAAAAAATATCACATCTGGTCTGAACCACAAGTGCTGCAAATGCGGAAGTGCCTTAAACCTGCATTCTATCTGAATTCCAGCTGGGGGCGCCACGTGCGGTTGCAAAAGGAGGTTGGTTTCTGTGGAAGTCTATGGGAAATGAGCCACTTCTCACTTGATTTATTACCTCAGTAAACACTTTCATAATGTTTTTATGTTCTCAATCGCTAGTTTTTAGTCTTCTGCAATACAGAAGGATGTTCATTTTTTGAATTATGGTCTCTTTGATTTAAAATTGGCGAGAAAGCAGGGGGTGTTTTAGGGCGTGTCAATGTAGTGATATTGGCCCTCATTTATCAAACGTGCATATGACCTAAAGCAGGCGTAGGACGGGCCTACGCCGGATCCTACGCAAAGCAAGGCATTTATCAATTTGAACATGACCGTAGGCTGTGATAAAATATCACATTTGGTCTGAACCACAGGGCCAGCATCCGGTTTGGCAAGTGATGCAAATGTGGAAGTGCCTTAAACCTGCATTCTATCTGAATTCCAGCTGGGGGCGCCACGTGCGGTTGCAAAAGGAGGTTGGTTTCTGTAGAAGTCTATGGGAAATGAGCCACTTCTCACTTGATTTATTACCTCAGTAAACATTTTCATAATGATTTTATGTTCTCAATCGCTAGTTTTTAGTCTTCTGCAATACAGAATGTAGAGTGTATGCTGCGATATAATCTCACGTCTGGTCTGACCTTGTGTACGCAAGTTCTCCAGTGTGACTGGCGGTGTTATAACCACCTGGTTCAGTGAATTGTTGTACCAGCAAATTTTGTTTTGTTTTAATGCCAACAATAGTTATAAACTCACAATAACCAGGAGATTCTCATGAAAATTATGTTTTGAAGGTTTATTCCATGATGTGTTGATGAGAAATGCTTAAAATACTGCATATTCATATATTTTATTATCTTAACATATAATATTACATGTTAAAATATATAATATGCAATGTATTACGATATTGTGAGAAGCGCAAGTTTTTTCAAGAACATATTCAGGACATTGTTTGCATGAGTTTTCTGTGTGGGTCAGTAAAGAAGAAACCACAAGAAGACATGAGCTTCCTGAACTTCAGGAACTTTACCTCTGATAGTTTAAAATTGGGTCATGGGAGAGTTTGGTGGTTTTTCTTTTGTTTTCCACTGAGACAACTAATGCAATAGGATCAGAAACCCAATCAGCCAAGCCACAGCTTCAGACATGCCCCCTTTACTGGCAGTAAACTAACCACAATATCAGCTTCTGAAGTGGAATTGATTACACTCTACCTCATGTAAAAATATGTCCATGTCCACAACAATACAGCTACAACAAAAGAGGGAATGCTGGAAACTGGAGGGAAGTCAAAATGAGGAAGAGATGAAAACAACACTTGTCACGTTCACAGACTCTGGAAATGATAGATTTGTGTTTGTGCACACATTTCTCGACCTCAATCATGAGAATAGTACTTTTACCGAGTTAGGGTTATTATTATTCTTATTGGTTGAAATTGGCCAGAGAGGTAATCCTCATGTTCTCCACAGGCTTCTGGCCCAGAATAGTTTGGCTCTGAGATTTATTGGTACAAAGGGAAGGAGCTTTTGAAGTGTGTAATTAGCTAAAGCAGGAAGATGGTGTCTTTTATTAACTGCTTCACGCTTGCTTAAGCCATCAGACAGACGTAATCTAATCACAGATTGAACAGACTGTTAAAGTAGAGAGTGATTGAAGCAGCTATTTCTTTTAGTTCATAAATTGCTCTGTTTCTCTGAAAACGACTGAATTCGTATGACCTTAAGGGTTTGCTGAAAATAAAGGGAACAATACTTACAACATGTTTTGTGTTTGTTTTCCCATTTTCTAAACGCAGTACAAATCCTGAATTTGTTTGCTTCTTGGCAGTGTGGCACACCCTCTTTGTGGGTAAAATAACATGATACTCTGGGTTTCTATCTATGGCAACACTAGGAGCTGAAACACAATGCCAAAGCCAATAGCTGAAATAGCACTGTGAGGATGTGATTTATTCAATCCCGCATAGTAATATTCACACAGTCTTTCTTTTTCAATGTTCCATGGCCACTATTTCCCTTTGAAGGAGTTGTTAAAATAATATATGCGGCACCCACGTAAGACTAAAAATGTGTCAAAATGGTGACCACACATTAGCTATGAGCTGGAGTGGTGATGACTGACAGAGGCAAATTAGGAAGAACGAGTTAGAACTGTAGCCAGGATACCAGGGTTTAACTCCCCTACTTACTGTAAACGATGAGTTCCATGGGATCCTTTGTTGCCACTTCTGAACAAAGACCTCTTCTGAACAATGGACCAAATACCTAGTTTTAAATCCATTTCCAAACACCTTTAATACAATCTAGCCACTTCCAGGCCAGTCTAAAGAACTAGCCTTTATCAGTCCTGTCTTCTGACTAGCAAACTTTAAACTGATTTCAAATGGGACCACCACTCAGGCATCACAATTGTTACCACCCAACCACCCTTAACAAACAAAGAAATAATGTCATTATCACCCCTTCACCATGAATACAAACATTGTTAAGATAAGCACAAAATAATCAAATACAAGTAAATAAAAGAAAAAAGAAATTGTAACATTACACACTACGAATGGTAAAAAAGTCAAACTTTTAACACAATTAGAAGAATAGATAAATAATTTCAACATAACATTTGAACACAAGATAAATGTGTTTGTTACATTATAATCTTGATATTGGTATGATTCGTGTATTAACCCTTCAGTCCCTCAGCTACTGTTTAACCTCTTTTAAACTCTTTTCTAGGACAACAGCAATGATGCTTGCTTAACAGTTAACCCTATTGACTGTACTGTCTGGGAGGGAGTTTGTTGACGTTAGCATCACTCCTTAATGGTGTTCTATAACAGGATTTTCCTAAAGAAAATGGATTTATCCTGAGACTCTCTCTCTGTGACTCATTCCCTCACATCTGGTTTCCATCAGAGGTGCCAAGGCTCAAGTTACTCTCACTAGGACACAATAGGACAGCCCTGTGCTGTTTACAGGTTGTTTTTTTACATATTAACTCTATATACTCTCTCCTTAGCATTATTTCTTTCAATATATTATTACACTATCCAGCTAGAGTATATTGTACATTTCTACAATACATTAGGTTCTTAGAAAGACAGTAAATGGTCACTTTCACTCAGAATTAGGAGTGTAAGGGTAAAACATGAGAGGTCCACTTTTGTGAACTCTTTTTTACGTGTACGTTTTTGTGCTGTATCTTTTGAGCAGGTAGCCTTCCCTTTTCTGAGGTTGTGAGACCAGGAATGACTTCCTAGAGGACGTTGATCCACCGGCTAACCTCAGTGCCTCATATGGAGCAATAAGGCGGCTAACAAGGAAATGAGAAGACAACAGGCCTGTTTTATAATTGCATCCACATGGTCGGGCCTCAAATTTACCAACATGAGCTTCATTACTACATGTGTCAACTCTAGTTCTGCAACATTACAGTTCCTCCTTGAAGAGTGTCAGCCTGTCTTCGCCTTCGATGACTCATGATTAATCACAGATATAAAGATTATGTTACGGAAGCATCCGGTCTGACTGCTCAGTCATAGATGTCTGACTGGTGTTGTGCATTGAAGACAATTAAGGAAATATAAAAATGATAAACTCAGGGATACTTCTCCTGAGCAAAGAATATCAATTTCAAGTGTTAAAAACAGACAATAGTGTATGTAAAAATTGTCCTAAAACTATTCGTAAAAAAATGTCACCAATTATCTTATCAAGTGATCCATCAGATTTTCCCGAAATCTGAAATGAATCATGAATCGACTATTGTAATAAGGCCCTGTCTTACCGGTAATATCCTCATTACTTGTATACAGGAACACTCTGTAAAAATCTTTACTTTTTGTTTCAAATCAGTTTTAAAGCCAAAAAGCAATCAAATAAAAACGGAATTGGTACACTGTCTATCAGAATTTGTATAATGGCAATCTTGCCAATTTAGGGAAAGATTTTTTTTATAGTTTTCTGTAGATTTGATATGAAATAATTTTCTATTTCAGGGCCAAAATACGACATGCATAACTACTTTCAATTGCAAAAAAAGTTAATTGTTTTTTTTAGACACCTCTTAGATACCTATTTAACTTTTTGTACTACTTTAGTAATAAGTTCATCCTTATTTGTTAAACCATTTCATACAAACTCAAGATTCTGTTCATGGAAATCCAAGGAAAGTGCCTATTTTTGAGATACTGAAAGTGGTGCTCAAGTTTTGTACAACACATTATGACAACCTATCCAAAGGTACCATAACAGTCTTTCCCTCACACAAGCGGTTCCCTTGCATAAAACACGCAGTCTCCTCTCACTGCTGAAAGGTAAGTATGAGGCTGGAAATCATGATGTTTACCCAAGACCCTCACAAATTTCTTAGGTGGTAGCATAACTACTGTATATCAGTCACATTCAAGCCTTTGAACAATGCAGAGACAGGCATGAGCACAGCCTATAAGGCAACCCATGCACTCTGCTGTCACATGCTAAGAAATGAACCTCCAGTATCATGGACACTACCTACCAGCCCTTTACTGCCTCTTAACATGGCAAAATAGACAAAAAGCTAGTTTATAACCAAAACCCTTGTTTTTTCTGGGTAAGTGCACAGAAGCAAATCTTGTAACAGTCTCAGTTTGTTCTTGGATGCTAGACTTAAAGATATTTGCTCAAAGCTAGTTCATACATGAGGTACTAAAAATCGAGACATTTAGCAGCCCTCCTTTACTGTAGAAGCTCTTGTAGAATATAAATGTTTAGGGTCAAGCTGTGTAAAGCACACTTGTAGAGTGTGCTCTAGATGACATTGAGAGATAGGACCACTCAAAGTCCATATGTTTGTAAGTCCTGAGACCTTGACATCATCCTAATTCACAGGCAGACCACAGTTTCTTGTGGAACAACAATTAGCAGTTCTAGAGACCTCCATGTTCACCATAGCCAACGTGGGCTAAATCAGGTCCCCTGGTGAAAATGTGTACACAAGTGTCCTGATCCACTAGTGTTCTGTCCACGCACAATAGTGTGCTCTGACCATCAGGCTTTTTAACCAGTTATCAAACCTTTACACTGGCAGAGGAGCACATTTTCTCTCCGAAGACTTTCACACCATACTATTCCCCCCATAACAATTAGAAAAGAAAATCTTTATTCACTATTCAGTAACAGATGTTAACCTGTTCAATTTGCTGTGCTACACCTAAGGCATTATACACATCTTAATGAATAATATAAATCATGTGACAATGCTATGTAGCATTATTGAGACTGATTTGCTTTACATATTTGAAAAAATATATATTTTATCATTTATATAATATATAACATTCTTATCAGTACATTTTTGATAAGAAACGTTACAATTTGATGTCTTTAACTTTAATGTTGTCAGACATTGACATAAATTAAGTTAATTACAGTAAAAAAAAAACATTCAAAGATGGTTACTTAAAAATGTGTGATAGACAATTCTTTGGTCTATTGAGATATAAATGGTACATGACTATTCCAAATTATGTTTATTAAAGTTAGATGAAGGCTATTGAAGGCTTTGAAGACAAAAGGAACCACAATGATTGAGCAACAAACACATTGCTAAACTATGACACTGATAGTTTACAATTGTAGTGTAATATGTGGCTCTGTGGCTGCATGTCTACCCACAGATTGTATGTTGTACACTCACTGTATTTAATAAGTTACATGTGTTACTCAAATGTTTCCATCATAGTCTTGCAGTCTGACAGTAAACCACAGATTGAGCTCATGGTAAACTGTGTCAACATAGGGCCCTCTTGTGGCTTAAACATGGAACTGATGATTTTCTGTTTAAAAAAAGAAGTAATGTAAAAGCAAGTAGCAGCAATACACAATAATCCCAATTCAGTGACCATGCCATTCCTGTTAAAATAATAATTATAAAGAATAAATGTTTTGTAGCATTTTGTCCATAACTAGAAACTCAAATAATTATTCATGTCACAGGTTTAACATTAACATCTTATAACACACACATTAACTAAATTCCCCTTATTATAATACAACATCCTGTTGTTTTAGTTAGACTAAAACATACTCACAATTTAGTTGCTCAATAAATATTTCACCTATTTAGGTAGGGGCTGGACACCTACCTAAATCTTTAATCTACAAGCATTTCACATACAATTTTCCAGTGTCCTCAAAGATATATTACAAAAGTAACCATGAAAATCAGGTGTCCTGCACACGTTTAACATTGGCTATGTATCGCATAATAACAATAATTATGTACCAGTGAATCAGCAGTTGAGAAAAGAGTTTGTCCTCAAAATCTGTATGACCTTTCTTGCACTGTAGCTGTATTCAAATTTCGTATATTCATGGAAGAAATGTAAATATCCTGTAAGAAACAAGGAATTTGTTATAGGGAGCTATATGGTATGCATTCAACGCAAATGCAACATAATAGTGACATTATTGATTTTAATTTACCATATTGATATAGGACAGCATCGACCTCCTCTGGCATTCCAGGGAAATCCTCTTCAATGGATCTTGGGAAGCCACTGTCCATAGTATTAGTCATCTCATCATATCTGTAAATAAGAGACAACCGCGTCTATAACCTTCTAGGAATACAAGGGTTGATGGTTTAAACACAGATCTGCTGGTTGTTGCACTTTAAAAGCTTTAAGTATGTAGAATTTACCATTGATAGTCAAAAAGAATTGTCTGCCTATTCAGAAGGGGAATAGGTTAATTGATTGTGATAGTCTCCCTCTGTAAAATATAACTTTAAGATATAATACATAATATAATATAAGATAAATTAATTGGACACCAGTTCAAGGGCTTGGTGACAGCGTGTGCAGAAGTCCAGGAGGTTTGTACATACAGTACAAAAACTTTAAGGATTATTACAGACAAGTACACAGCAAGAATCTCAGTGTTAATCTCAGTGTTAAATTAACACTCTCAGTGTTTATATAGGTCCAAAGGACCTATATAAACACTGAGAGTGTTAATTTAACACTGAGATTCTTGCTGTGTACTTGTCTGTAATAATCCTTAAAGTTTTTGTACTGTATCCAAAGGACCTATATAAACACTGAGAGTGTTAATTTAACACTTAGGTTGTTAATTTAACACTGAAGATTTTACTGTGTGTGTAGTGGGGGAGACAGACAGGATGGGTACAGATCAGCCGCGGTCTGTGAATCTTAATTGGGGAGGACGGGCTCGTATTACGCTCAAACCGGAGTGAATGGAATGTGCGCAAATCAAAAAAACAATTGGTTTTTTTCGTTGCGCACCATTCCATTCACTCCGGTGCCGAGCGTAATACGAGCCCGTCCTCCCCAATTAAGATCCACCGACCGCGGCTGGTACAGATAGTCGCCAAGCCTGTACTCAATCCCATGTCGCCAAGGGGCATGAGTGCTCAGGGGTCAGGAGTTCAGTCCGCAACACCAAACTGGCAGGATTTGTAGTGTCAACATCTTCCCACCGCTATGAGTTCCGTCTCTTACCTCCAGTATTGCTCCTCTGTGAACAGCAAGGTCTTGCCAGTGTCTGGGATGTACACAGCAGCATCCACCTTCCGCACGGTCTTAGGGAGCCCCAGTTTGTGGATGTATTTAGGGTAGCCCTCAACAAGGTTATAGCCATTCAGGGCCCACATTCTGATACCTTGGTGAACAAAATGAACCTATAAGTCTTGCACCGCTATTAGATGTACTGCATCTACACGTTGAAAATACCAGAGGAGAACTATAATTAGATATTCAGAAATTCTGAGGACTATTAAATAAATGCAGGCAACATGTACTCACCACTGAATATGAAGACCAGATCTTTCTCTGGGTACTCATAGGCAGCGTCCACTTTGTTGGGGATGGAGGGCCAGGTGGATTTGATCAGGGTTTGCTCAGGCTCTACAAACTGGGGATGGAGACGCCAGTAGAACCTGACATAAAATAAAATTTCAAACATAAACCTATAACTTTCGTCTGTTGTAAAATGTAGCTTTAGTTTCATCACAAATGAAGACACTCCCCTACCTGTCTTTGAATATTATTGTCTCCCCTCTGAGCTCAGTAACAGCATCAAAACTCAACATTGGGTCACACTTATCTGGGGCGTCTGGTTTTGGTTTCACCCTCCTGTGGTTAGGGTTTGGACCTATAAGATTAAAATACATAATTCATATGTAATTTCTGAGATACCTATGCTTGTACCTACTGTGCAGAGATGCCACAAGTTAGTGTAATACGTAGATTACTTTTCTGGGTTTTGCTGAGTTCACAACTTTTTGGAAGTTCCTCACTATTGACCAGGTAAAAGAAGTTCATAACTTACCAGTGATCTATGAAAAACTAAAACATGACTACACTGTAAAAAAAGGATTTTGACAGAATATCCACCTGTAAAAGTACCTTTAATTGGAACAATGGGAAACAATCTAAAATTACAGAACTTCTTTTACCTGGTCATTAGGGTCGTACTGAGGAACTTCCCATGAGTTGTGAACTCAGCCCAACCCAGAAAAGAAATCTATTACACTAACTTGTGGCATCTCTGCTACTGTGTCACCATTTTGGGTAAGACGTGGAAAACTAACCATAAAGAGCTTGAATGCCAGCGATATCATCCTCAGACAATGGGTAACCCTGGCTGTATGAGTAGACTGGGTACATCAGAGCACCAGGATCAGTAGAATGGGCCAAACCAAGGGCATGGCCAAACTCATGAGTGGCCACCAGGAATAGATTGTAGCCTGGAGAGGAGGCAACGTGACAACATAAACAACATGAGCAACACACTGTGAAAATAGGGAAAATTATATGGTGCCAAAAACAAGTTTGTGACTGGACAAGTAAATTACCCAACCTAAGTATATTTTAGTGGTCATTGAGACAAAACTAATTTAACAGGCAAAAGGTACCTTAAAGAATAGGAACTCAACAGTCTACACATAAAATGCAATTTTCTTGGGTTGCCATACTAAACATAGTCATTTATGTCATAATGTTAATTTATTAAATAAATGGGGGGACTATGTACAAAACCTGCTGTAATATCTAAATGGTTAATCCATGTGTGAGACATTGGACAGCATTTCCATTAAAATGCACATATTTTCACTGTTCAAATACATTTGGATGACACTGTAAATGTTTTAGATTTTACCGTCTGAGTCTTTTGACCAATGTTCATCTTCATCAAAATGTGTGTCTCCCCCGATGTCTCTACCAGGGGGGTAGGCATGGGCCAGGAGACCGTCAGGCCCATCAAATGGGTTGAAGTCTCCATGTTCTAAAGGTAGAGAAGAAAATGGGAAAAATTAGTGTGTATCGTAATACTTTTAGCTGAATTTGAACTCAATTATGTTTGACAGTGGTCTTCAAACCTTAAGGATGAACACTGAAGTTAAAACCAGATTTCAGTTTCTATACATGCTCTGTGTAGTCATACTAACAAAATCTTACAAACGGTATAAATAAAATAAAGAAAGGGGATTACCTTTTGACCCAAAGGCTATCATGATGTCAGCATTGCCCTTGTGTAGCTTTTTAAAGGTCAGAGGAGTGACGTCAGCCCAGATGTTTAATGCTTTATGGATAGCTCTGTCCACATCAGACTTCTTCATATCAGGAGTATAATTTACTATTCTGAAAGACAATTCAATTATGAGGAAACATCTCAATTCAATGTGGTGTACTTGGACCGACTTTAAATTATTACACCAAATCAATAAATAAATAACAAATTGAGTAAAACACTTTAGAACCCACGTCATTAAAAAACGCCTTACCTGAAGGTCACATTAGTGTTTAGCCATTTGAGGTTTCGAGGGAAGAGGTTATATTCCCCCACATCAGGGACACCACACCTGGCCATGCTCATCAGCTCCAGGGTGTTAGCATCCAGATGGCCCGTGACCTGGAGGTTGAAGAAGGACTGCATCTCCTTGATCTTAGTCTGCATTGCGTCGGAAAACCTATCATTGCTTTTTGCCTGAAGTCCAGCTTGAAGGTGGTAAAACCTGCGGAGATATTTCTGAACGGGAATAGAACAAGATGTATCATTGTTAAAGCACAGTACAATTAATCTAATAAGAGGTCATTAAAGGAGCAGGTTCACAAGATAAACAACTTTCAATTTGTTTGGTTACAGTGTTTCAAAGTCTTTTAGCATTTTGTGTAATTGACAGTTTTGTTTCTCAATAATACTTGTTATATTGTGCCTAAACAGTCAATTACAAATCATATCCATTAGGATTGCTGCACTAAAATGTATACAATATAAAATTAAGTTACCCAAACTGACATTAACATAGAAAGGGTCATCACTTTCCACATTGGTTTACCTCAGCTAATAGCCACTTGTCCATCTCCTCTGGTGAAAACAAAGGCAGAGCAAATGAGTGAGCAGCCAAAAACAGTAACAGTAAACCTGTGACTTCCATGTCTGGTGTTGTCTTGATGCTGTCCTGCTATGTGACTGACTGGGATCCACTGTATTTATAGTGTTTTTCTTTCTCTCTGTGATTCATATAAAAGTACAGAGCCACTTCTTCCTTAAAGACTACTATAGCACTTCTTCCTCAAAACTGCTGGTTTGTCAAAAAACTTGGTCTGTTGTGGATAAGCAAGGTTTTGAACACCTGAAAATGCAGTGATGTCACATTTTTTTGCCATATGGTCATGTTTTTTTTTAGAGTCATTGAAGCATATGGCAAGTCATCTAACAGTTCTTATTGTTGTCATAGTATATTTTAAATAATCGTTGCTTAATCTTTAAAGCAACATCTAAGTAATAATATAATTATTAATTAGATGTTGCTTTAAATAATAATAATAATAATATTCTGCATATATAAATAACATCAATAAATAAAAAACAGCCACATTAAAAACAGCTCATTAGCCTTCTTTCTCAAAGGTATCATCTGAACTGCCAAATCCTCAGTCTGGAGGAGAAAGCTGGCTAAAATGTGGTCTAATGTTGTTTGTATTGTTGTGACCAGAATATCACCTTGCTATTCTTTTGTTGGGTTATGCCTACGCCATTCATGGAAAAACTGCTTTTTATTATGCAGTTTTGTTACGAAATACTATTTCCCTCATATTGAATGTAATATTAGGTAAATAGTTTTAGACATCTGATAAACCCTGTGCTCTTATTTTAAAGGGAAATGTATGGTGCTGTACATACATCTCCATGAGACTAGGCCATTCTATTTATAAAGCATGTAGACATCAATGACTGTAATGTGGTTTTGTGTTATTTTGAGCAAGACTCAGAATGACAGTAAAGTGACCATATTATTACTTCCAACAGTCAGCTGGACATCCGTAAGAGTCAGCTGGACTTGTGTCGGTCTCAGCAAGACATCGGTAAGAGTCAGCTGGACTTGTGTTAGTCTCAACAGGACATCTGTTAGCGTCATCAGCACTTGATCCAGTCTCAGCTGGACATCTGCCAGTCCACTAGATATCCATATGAGATGGCTGGACTTGTGTCTGATTTAGCTAGACATCTGTCAGTGTTAGGTGAACATCTGTCAGGGTTAGCTGGACATCTGTCAGTGGTAGGTGAACATCTGTCAGGGTTAGCTAGACATCTGTCAGTGATAGGTGAACAGGTGGCAGTGTTATGTGTAATGTTAAATTTGCAGTGTAATGTTACATTTGACACTCAGTTATTCAGATTTCTTTTTATTGGGTGTAATATTTTTCAATCGTGTTATGAACAAAATGCTAAATATACAGTAGGAACTGACTCGGAAGAATGTCTAGAGGAATCTTACACAAATCCAACTGAATTTTACAGATGTCCTAATCAGCACACCATAGCAGGTGATAAAACGTATAGAAACCTATAATTACTGAGACAAATCAAGTAAGGCATGTGCTGATACATTATTTTATTGTGTAAACTTGCAGATATCCCTATTCTGAGACACTAGCTCCCGAGGTATCGAGTACCACATTGCCTACAGATACCTCGAACGTTCGCAAAAATGTTTATGCAGTTATCTCTGAAATGTGTCCATTTAGGTGCAGAGAAGTACAGTACCTGTCTGGTTAATACATATATTATCCCCTGCTCTGTCAATGTGACAGTTGCTGAGCCGTTAAAAAGGAAGCTTTCTGAATCCAATTGTACATACATTTTACATGCCAAATAGGAGAATGAAGGCAATAAATCCCAGAAACAAAGGAGGAACTTAAGATGGCTGCAGTACAGCTCTGACAGAGCATCACCAGGGAATACAGTGCCTTGAGAAAGTATTCGGCCCCCTTGAACATTTCAACCTTTTGCCACATTTCAGGCTTCAAACATAAAGATATAAAACTGTAATTTTTTCTGAAGAAGCAACAACAAGTGGGACACAATCATGAAGTGGAACGAAATTTATCGGATATTCCAAACATTTTTAACAAATAAAAAACGGACGAATTGGGCAAGCAAAATTATTCAGCCCCTTTACTTTCAGTGCAGCAACGTCTCTCCAGAAGTTCAGTGAGGATCTCTGAATGATCCAATGTTGACCTAAATAAATAATGATGATAAATAGAATCCACCTGTGTGTAATCAAGTCTCCGTATAAATGCACCTGCTTCGTGATAGTGTCAGAGGTCCGTTGAAAGCACAGAGAGCATCATGAAGAACAAGGGAACACACCAGGCAGGTCCGAGATAATGTTATGGAGAAGTTTAAAGCCGGATTTGTATACAGAAAGATTTCCCAGGCTTTAAACATCCCAAGGAGCACTGTGCAAGCGATAATATTGAAATGGAAGGAGTATCAGACCACTGCAAATCTACCAAGACCCGCTGTCCTTCTAAACTTTCAGCTCAAACAAGGAAAAGACTGATCAGAGATGCAGCCAAGAGGGCCATGATCACTCTGAATGAACTGCAGAGATCTACAGCTGAGGTGGGCGAGTCTGTCCATAGGACAACAATCAGTCGTATACTGCACAAATCTGGGCCCGGTTCCCCAAAACGTTCTTATCGCTAAGTAGATCTTAACCTATTCCTTAACCTCTCTCTTAACCTAATGGCACGGTTCCCGAAACGTTCGTACGCTAAGTATATCTTCTGTAAGTCATACTTTCGTAAGGTTGGTCTGGACCATTCGTAGCTCTCTCTTAGCGTTGTTTGAGCTCAAGCCGCTAGTCGCCGCC
>JACXGM010013110.1:8472-23448 GCA_016801145.1 Umbra pygmaea | reverse complement strand
GGATGCTTACAGGTAAAATTAAATAATTTATCCTCAACTAGTTTTGTGGTGTAGGTCTACATATTTTATAATGTTCACTTCAAATAATACTAATAGTAATTTAAAGATGTGGTTGCATTAGATCTGGACAGGAAAGATAACTCTGAGAGTTGGAAGGGGTGTGTCGCGGTTCTGCCTTCTCAGACGGTACACAGGTTCGATTTCGGTTTCATAACACGTATCGTTACAGCCCTACAAATAAACCATAATCATTTATTAAATGTTGCAGAAAAGTTGTTTTTCTTTGTACCATGTAGATGTTGTAACGTCCAGCCCTGGATGGGCTGAGTCATGGATTTCCCTTTTGGTTTGTTGAGTGTCTCCTGTGTTCATGTACTTTTGAGTTGCTCCCCGATGTGTCTTGTTCCCAGTTTGTATGTATTATGTTCTTAGTGTTATTCAGTGCATGCACAGTGGTTCTGTTATAGGTTCAATGTGTGTTGTTTAGATTTCTGTCCTGTAGGTGTGTTTCAGTGTTCTAGTTTCTCCCTCCTGTGTATTGTTATGTATTGGTTCCCCCTAGTGTCCCTTTTGTGCCTTGCCTTGTTTTGTATTGAGATTTCTACCCGGTGTGTTTTGTTTTGGTTTATGTTCCCGCACCTCACTCCCATGTCTTGTCATAGGTTTTCTGCTACCCTATAGATCCCTGTATACTTAATTTCCATGCCCAGGTGTTTCCCATTGTCTCTCGTTAGTTGTTGTATTTAGGTTGAGTGTTTGGTATTTTCTCTTGTCAATCAATGTTCTATGTTCTGGTTCCTATGTGTCGCTCTACTATTGTATGCTTTGGTTTCGCACCACGAGGCAGTCTTTGTTTTGCTCTCTAGTAAGTGGAATAAATAGCATTGGATTTTTGGCATTCCGTCGCGCCTGTCATTCCTCGCCACACGCTACAGGATCTGTGACAGAAGTCAGGTATGTTCGCAGAAAGATTTGTTGAAACCTCTTTTTTTCTCTATAGCTGCTCAAACATTTGCATACAATTTTCTATGACAAAATATAAAAACTTAAGTTGCAATGCAAGCCTGCTATTTCTGTATTGAAATTCATGACCTAGATAGCTTTCTAGCGAACTTGCATCAGCATTTGACAGTATGTTTTTCTAGGGTAAAAGCCCACGCACCTGTATGACCACGCCCCTCTTCTCATCCAGAGACCTGCTGTGAGTCAACTCAACACAAAGCGTTGACAGCTCATTAAGGGTTGCCATGGTGACTTGGGCGGGGTTGGGCCCGGGGACAAAGGAGCCATAACATCCTGACACCCGAAGTTCTGTTGGGATAGAAAATCAACAAAATATTCAAATGATGATGTATTTAGCTCTAGAAAAAAAAAAAAGCCCTTCAATTTTTTTCTTAAACCAACCCAATTGAAAACCTCTGGAATGTGATCAAGACGATGGATGGTCACAAGCCATCAAACAAAGCCAGGAGTGGCTTATACCCAACATCAATGTGAAAGACTGGTGGAGAGCATGCCAAAATACAAATAATGAAAGCCAATTATTACTGTTTTATTATTATACAATTGTTATTATTTTACCAAATATTGATTTCTGAACTCTTTTGACATTAAAACATTGGTATTGTGTTATTTAAAAATGAACATGAAGTGTTTTCAACCTGTTTAAATTAAATATTTTCTTTGTATTATTTAATGCAAAAACATTCTCTGAATTACAACTTTGTCAGTAGTTTATGGAATATAAGAAAAATCTTCATTTTACCCAAACACAAACCTATGAACAGTAAAACCAGATAATTTCTTTTTGCAGTGGTGTCTCATGCTACGTTCAGACCGAACCCTAATTGAATTTGCTTCTATTGCATCTAGTTGGACACTTCAACAATTTGAATCCACTTGCGTGTCCAAAGCGAATAAGATGCGTGAAAACATTTAGTGTTTGAAGTGAAATAGAGGCAGAATTCAATTCCTGTGGGAGGGGCAAGTGCTAAGCGGTTGTCTGTTTGCAAGATGGCTGATGTTGATCGAGCATTTATCGAGAGAGTCACCGTTCTGCATTTGCTCTGGAGAGCAGAACGGTCCATTTTATTCCCGTCTCTGTAGAAATATGAACTTGTGTCATATAGCTCAGTATGACTGCTCACTGCTTAAATCAGCTGTTCCTCCATGATGAATGAATGTTGAATAAGTCCGGAAGTTCATATCATATCGTGACTTCATCAAGTGACAGCAGCAAGCAGGCTCCTGATTGGTTAAAGCGGCAAGAACAAACGCAGAAGTTCAGATTTTTCAACTCGGGCGTCAGACGCCAATTTGCTTCAAACGCCTGAATGCACAAAAAGCACCAAATTACTCGCGAACGAGGCAGAATTGCGTTCATCGTGCTGCAGGACCTTCAGACACTCGTAAACGCGTCTTTACATTGACTTAACATGGAAATCACTCACTTCAGATGCCCAATTTGCGTTTGGTCTGAACGTAGCATTAATGTTTTCCAAATCTGAGATATGTGGACACCCCTACTAAGTATTGAGTTCAGGTGTTTCAGCTACACCCATTGCTCAAAGGTGGAGCACATAGACATGACATTTCCAAACACTGGCAGTAAAACGGGTCATACTGAAAAGTATGATTGTGAGCCAGGTCTTCTCGTCCAACATCAGTGCCTGAACTCTTTTGGCTAAAAAGCTCTTTTGGCTGAATGGCACAAATTCCACCCCTCAAATTATAATAATTCCCCACACTCGGCCAACAGTGTAATAACTACCGGTAATGTAATAACTGACTATAATGTAAAACAGTTTCCATTTCTAATGTGATCATTTTAATTAACCGGGCCAATGATCTAATGGCCAGCAAAACGTTATTGCGTTATTGATTGAGACATTTTATTACATTATTGTTAAGTTATTAATTACATTACTGACTTTTAATATATTACGAATGGAAAATGTACGGTATTACATTAACGATAGTTAAATGTAAAAAAGTCAGTTTACCTTAACCTGACCTTAATCTTAACCTCACTAACGTAGCATGTTATCCATGAACTAAATGTTCCCCAAGTACTTTAAATTGTAACCAATTGGTCTATTCTTGGAAATGTTCTGGTAGAATGGCAATTCAATATGTTAAACAACTCACATTTTGATTGACCATATGATAAGAAGGCATTGGATGGTCAAATGTCCAATAACTTTTGGCCATATAATGTATGGTTTTTATCCTCCCATTATGGCCTAAATGTAAAATGTATTTTTATGTGCATTAGATGTACATATGATTGTGAGTCTGTAAGTATAATTTCTAATACTTAGTCAAAGTTTGTTAAAGTAGAATTGCAAGAGTAGAAAAAAAGATTCACATTCATATACCTCAGGTTTTAATGTACTGTTGATAAAATGGGATCAATTTATTGGCAGGCACAGTACCAACATGACATAATACACCATTTTTTGAGACAACTAAGGACAAATGGTATGTTTGCCCTATGAGTAATACACATGCCAGTGTCTGTTTTGTTATGGTTGAGCTCGCTAGACTGAAATGCAGTGTTTAATGGTTTGGAAAGTTGTGTCTGTTGATTGTTTGACACGTGATTAACTATTAGGACACATTGGATATTATTGTCCAATATTATAGTCTGCCTGGTGCCATGTCTTCTGTTGTGTTTACAGAAATGATTACAGGTGAAATCTCCCTCAATGCTTCTAAGGTACAATTGTCAGAGCTACAGCCAGACCACTGTACATGCTACTATGCCCCTCTCTCGCACACTATCTTTGCCCATTTCAAAAAGAGATTTGTGCCCTAGTGCATTAGTTATGCCCCATGGTGTATTTGCACACACTCATCTGCACAGATAGTTATTTGTTGTATTTCTTATCTTTATTATTTTCTTTTATTTATTTCCCCTCCCAGTTGGTCTAGTCCAATCCCCACTAACCCTGCCTTGTTAGTAGCTCCACAACTCCTTGGACAGATGTGGGATGGTGAGGGGCACTCACGTGGTTCATCCAACTACATGTCACCAAGCCATCAGATACTTATCACATTGCTCACCCAACATGGAAGACTTAAGTCAGATCATGAGACGATTACACTCACCAACTACCCTTCCTTGATTGAGCTCACAGGTGCACGATTGGCACACAAAGAGTTTCTGGAGAGCGACGTGGCAAGGTAGATATTTCGACTTAAATCCTGGGCTGTGCAAATTTGTGCTGTCTTGGGTTGGGGCTTCCAGGAAAAGTTGGACAAGCTGTAGTCAGACTCAAACAACTGACTACCAAGATGTAATTTGTTATGCAAGGCAGTGACTTAGCCCACTATGCAACACACAGCCCAGGCCTTACCTTTACTGACATGAACCCTGAGTGTAGCCTTGTAGCCTGTCTCAGTCTTCACTGTCCTTTTCAGCTCACAGCAGAAGCGCTCCCTGTCCAATTCTCCCTGAAAGATCCATCAGACCAGTCATTTCACTGTAGAGTTCACCCAATTCCTTTGCGAAATATCTGATGTGTGAGCAGTACAAATATCTGACATAAAAAGTACCACTATCTGATGTGAGAAGTAATAATTAGTCTTAGATGGGTTCAACTCTACCTGAGGTCACACATACTGGCTCCACATTAGCGTAATGTGGTGTGTTTGTGTGGGGCTACATCAAAAACCTGCACTTGTCCAGGATGAGTTAATTATGGTTAAGTAAGTGTTAAATAAACCTTAGATGTCCTGTTACCTGTAGGCTGTGGTAGCAGTGCAGAGCTCCACCTGTCAGATATGGGACATGCCCCGGCCAAGCACCGCCTACACTCTGCTGGGAGAACACAAACAGGTGCACGCTGCAGCCCTGACTGACACACTCTTGAGCCAATGAGAAAGCAGGCTCCGAGGGCTGAAAGAGTGACTGAAATGCAAAGTAGAGAAACTGACAACATAAGATTCAAACATGACAGATTACAGCAAATTTAACAACATAAGCTTTTCTTTCCAATAAATACTGAACTCAGTGGAGTTAGAGCACACTAATTCTTACATTTACACAATTATTCAGAAACTGATACTCTGATATTTTAGGTGTAGTGTTTTACCTTCACATTGTTGGAGCTGAAGAAACCAGAGGAGTGTAGGTGTGTTCCTTCTGTGAAGGGAGCGCTGTGAAAGATCAGAAGCTTGCCTGGGCACCCAACCGACTGCCCACCAACAGGGAAATAGTTAGGAGAGAAGCCATTTTCTCTCTCCACTAACAATTGAGACGTGTATTCAAGTATTGTTGTATTTATGTGCTTATGTGTTTCTGTGTGTCCCCAAAAAGGCAGAATAAAAAGAGAAATGTCTTTGTTAGTTCCCCACTGGGTAAAATGTGATTCTCAACTTAATAATCAGTGTTAAATTTGAGGCATGTTAAGTTTTAGCACATTGAAGTTGGGGTGTAACATCCTGACCTGTAGGATGGCCAGCCCTGCCCTGACTGGTAGTTCCAAGAGAACTTCACTGGACTCATCACCCTCTGCACTGAAGAGAGGGATCTGCTGTAGGACACTACACACACAAACAAACACACAGTGGATGCAATACATTTAGTTGGTATGCAATAAATAATAATAATAATAATAATAATAATAATAACTTGGACTTATATAGCGCCTTTCAAGTTACCCAGGGTTGCTTAACAAATAAAACAGGGGTCTAAACCTAATTTGTTGTGGCAAGCCCAGACATTCAATAAATCATTCAATAAATAATTTGTAATTCAAAAATCTATGTTAATGGCAAAATGCAATGTTACTATAGAAAACGACGCATCACTGTATATTTACCATTAAATCATCTGTGTGGATATGGCTAGCACCATTGTAGTAAAAACACTTTTGAAGTAGTCAATTTTCTTTTATATGATTGCTTGATCCTTCTTTTAATCCCAGTTAAACACATCTCCAATAATACTGTTAATCCATGGTTAAGACAACAATATCACACACTACTAAAATAATACAATAGGACTGTGTCTTCTAAAAATAGACCTATCATTCTCTATGGCTGTTACCTTTTGATACTCTCTATGGTATCTGTAAGAGGCACCAGAAGCCCATCTCTTACAGGAAGCTGCATTTCCTCCCTTTCTGTGATGATTAGCATGTGTGGACGGGACAGGGCGGGACTAAGGTCATAGAGGTGGATCCTGCTGTCGTAGGTCATCAATCCGACTCTCAAATCTGATTGGACAGCACCTTCCTCCCTCAAACAAATCAAGAGGGATGGGATCAAGAAGTATGATGTCATGACAGAAATGTAATATTACAACAAATGTAATCTTTTTGCATGACAAATGTTTTAATATATTGCAGCTAAAGTCACACTGTAAATAAAGAGTGGTACTGTAACGTTCCCCAGTTCCCCTTCCCTGGAAACTGCCACTTCCCTATTCTACATTGCTCAGGACTACAATTCCCATTCTCCAGTTCTTCTTCCTGTGGACTATAGCTTCCCTAGTACTCGGAACTACATTTCCCATAACACTGACTCAATTATCCAAATTCAGTACACCTGCTCTCACTCACTCATATATAAGACACACACACTCCATTGCCTCTCTGCGAGGTATTGTGAGTATTGCATTCTATTACTGAGCAGTCTATTCTTATGATGTATTCTGGTCTGACCCTTGCATTGTGTTGACGTATTCTGCCTTTGTCACCACAAAAATAAACATTGTTCTTTTTGTACATTTTTGGAGTGAATCTTTACAGGTACAACATAAATGTAGGTCAACATAGATGATTGCCCTTTGCAGATTCAAGTCAAGTCTATGCTCCATTCTCTACACATCCTCCGGAGTAATTTAATTTGATGAGTACATTCATTTAATATACATCAACGGATGCCAGTGTAAATGTACCTATGTAGTGACGTGAGCAAGGAGCATAACTGCTGGCTGATGAAGTCCAGTTGTCCTTCTCTCAGAGCTCCAGCAGACACATCTACTGCCACCAGCAGCCCAGCGGCAGAAGCCCCCTGAAGAACACCAGTTACAGTGAGAAAGCACGGCCAACTCGCACAACCAACCCAAATGGATGTGTTTAACCCTCGTATTCACACCGATAGTAAAGCTTGTACACAAACACATGTACCGAACATGAATCTGTGGATAGTGATTGTCAGACCTACTACTTGTGTTAGATATGGGTAGTATATTTTCCTGCTAATTGTGTGAAGTACATGTGTTGTTTAGTTCTGAACTACTAACTGTGTAAGCTACATATGTTGGGTGGTTTGTTTTGACCTGCTGGTTGTGTTAGATATAGATATTATATTTACCTGCTGGTTGTGTTAGCTACATGTGTTGGGTAGTGTAGATCTGACCTGCTGGTTGTCTTAGCTACATGTGTTGGGTAGTGTAGTTCTGACCTGGTAGTTGTAATAGCTACATGTGTTGGGTAGTGTAGATCTGACCTGCTGGTTTCGTTAGCTACATGTGTTGGGTAGTGTAGTTCTGACCTGCTGGCTGTGTTAGGTACAGTGAGCGAAAAAATCATTTGACCCCCTACTGATATTGTACGTTTGCCCTCTGAAAAAGAAATGATCAGTCTATAATTTTATTGGTAGGTTTATTTGAACAGTGAGAAACAGAATAACAACAAGAAAAACAATGATCATAAGAATGGTGAGGAATCAGCCCAGAACGACACGGGGGGATCTTGTCAATGATCTCAAGACAGCTGGGAGCATTGTCACTAAGAAAACAATTGGAACCACACTACGCCATGAAGGACTGAAATCCTGCAGCCCCGCAAGGTCCTCCTGCTCAAGAAAACACATGTACAGGGCCGTCTGAAATTTGCCAATAAACATCTGAATGATACAGAGGAGAGCTGGGTGAAAGTGTTGCAGTCAGATGAGACCAAAATCGTGCTTTTTGGCATTAACTCAACTCGCCGTGTTTGGAGGAGGAGGAATGTTGCCTATGACGCCAAGAACACCATCCCCACCGTCAAATATGGAGGTGGAAACATTATGTTTTTGGGGTGTTTTTCTGCTAAGGGGACCGGAAAATTTCACCAAATCAAAGGGATGATGGACGGGGCCATGTACCGTCAAATCTTGGGTGAGAACGTCCTTCCCTCAGGTAGGGCATGGAAAATGGGTCATGGATATGTATTCCAACATGACAATGACCCAAAACACATGGCCAAGGCAACAAAGGAGTGGCTCAAGAAGAAGCACATTAAGGTCCTGGAGTGGCCTAGCCAGTCTCCAGACCTTAGTCCCATAGAAAATCTGTGGAGGGAGCTGAAGGTTCGGTTGCCAAACGTCAGCCTTGATGACTTGGAGAGGATCTGCAAAGAGGAGTGGGACAAAATCCCTCCTACAAGAAATGCCTGTCCTATGTGATTTTGTTATGTGTTGGGTAGTGTAGTTCTGACCTGCTGGTTATTAACTACATGTGTTGGGTAGTGTAGTTCTGACCTGTTGGTTGTTAGCTACATGTGTTGGGTAGTGTAGTTCTGACCTGCTGGTTGTCCAGTATCTCATAAGAGCCCAGACTGAGCTCAGGTCTCTTGTCCCTGTCCAGTCTGTTACCCTGAACCCCTTTGGTGGGATGGTAATGCTGCCACCCAACTGACAGAGAGAGAAGACAGAACAGGTTACAAAGTAACAAAAGCAGGAAAAATATAGAAAATGAAAAAGGACAGAAATAAAAAAGTTATTATAGAAAATGAGAAAGAAAAGATTAAGAGTGTAAGACAAATTGGCGACACGGAAGATAGAGCAATGAAGAAAAAGGTGTGCGAGAGAAACAGACTGGGAGCAGGGTAAAAGAGAGAGAGGAGGAGGGAGAGTGAGGGGATGAGGTACAAGATAAGGTGCTGTAATTCCAGGTTCCAGACTATACATGGCTGACCAGGAGTGATGGAACAGCATGTGTGCTCTTACCCTCACTGACATTCCCGCAGAATGGACAGTAGAATCTCTGTCCACAGTCCTGCCAACTCATAGCTGAGCACATGTAGGCCCCACAATTACCACAGCCCTTCACCGTGTCTGCCTCCATACACACAGACAGGGGGCGCTGAAGAACACAAAACACACACAAGGACTATAATACAAGGTTTCTATTCTCCTTTACATTTAAGTCATTCAACAGACAGTCATACATTTTCCTTTTTTACCACATGTTTCTCCCCTCCTAGTTGGTCTCATCCAATTTCCCCTAACCCTGCCCTGTCAGGATGGTTCATCCAAAAACAACGGCAAGACATCCGATTCTTTTCACATTGCTTGTCTAAACACAGAAGACTTTAATGAGCACACGCACAAGAACACACCGACTCAATAAAGGCCACGGGAATATTACGTGTGGATAATCTTCTAGGTGCCTTTCATATAATGTGCGTTCCAGTTGCGCGTAATGTACATTTCTATCACTTTAATAGACTCAACAATATATTCATGCTATTTTCGGATTATGGTACTTATCTAAAGCAGCGATACTCACTGCTCCTGCGAGCTGCCATTCCGTAGGTTTTTGTTCCAAACCTAATTTAGCACAAGTGACGCTACTCAATACCAGGTTGAAACGCTAACTCAGGGTAGTCGAAACTTGGGTTGGACGGAACATTTACGGAATGGCAGCTCGCGGGAGCAGGAAATAGTATTGCTAAGTATAATTGTCCTACCAGTATTTCAGTCAATGCAGCTGTATGTTTTACTCAGCTTGGTGTTGTTTGTATTAACGTACATGTAGATGGCAGTAACTACATTGGAAATAACACGGCTCACATTCAGTGCAAGCGATTGAATCTTCAACAACTTTTTCAACGGATAGTTCAGGTTACTGCCTCTCCTTTAAAGGTTTTAGCTGTGACAGTTCAGGTTACTGCCTCTCCTTTAAATGGTTTTAACTGTGACAGTTCAGGTTACTACCTCTCCTACAAAAATGGTTTTAACTGTGACAGTTCAGGTTACTACCTCTCCTTTAAAGGTTTTAGCTGTGACAGTTCAGGTTACTACCTCTCCTTTAAAGGTTTTAGCTGTGACAGTTCAGGTTACTGCCTCTCCTTTAAATGGTTTTAACTGTGACAGTTCAGGTTACTACATCTCCTTTAAAGTTTTTAACTGTGACAGTTCAGGTTACTACATCTCCTTTAAATGGTTTTAACTGTGACAGTTCAGGTTACTACCTCTCCTTTAAAGTTTTTAACTGTGACAGTTCAGGTTAATACCTCTCCTTTAAATGGTTTTAACTGTGACAGTTCAGGTTAGTACCTCTCCTTTAAAAGGTTTTAACTGTGATAGTTCAGGTTACTACCTCTCCTTTAAAAGGTTTTAGCTGTGACAGTTCAAGTTACTACATCTCCTTTAAAAGGTTTTAACTTTGATAATTCAGGTAACTACCTCTCCTTTAAAGCTTTTAACTGTGATAGTTCAGGTTAGTACCTCTCCCTTTAAAGTTTTTAACTGTGACAGTTCAGGTTAATACCTCTCCTTTGTGTATTGTGGCCAGAGGGGTGATGAGCGCCCCCAGAGGTAGGTGGCTCTGCAGGGCCAACTGGCCCTCAACTGGAAAGCAGTAGGAAGTGGCGAGGATGAAGCGAGGGGTGGAGTTACCTGAGGAACAGTGATGAACACAAAATCACACTAGTTAAGTTGTATCCCCTGACCACAAAGGATAATACTGAGCATGTGCGTGTCTGGGATCACCTCTGTCCTCCATCACACAGTCTGTGGTAGCCAGTGGAGGGAGGGAAGAGATGGGGTCACACACAAACACCTTTCCCTCCCACTGTGCCCTGTCCTCCTCCATCACACACACCTGACAGAGGAGAGGGGAACAGACAGTGAGAGATTCAAAGAGAGAAAAAAAAGAGAGACGCTAAACGCATCCGTTTGAGTGAGTTCACTGTACTAAACATACATATAACTGCTGACGTGCATAAAAGAATACCAATATAACATCATTTTTTTACTAAAATGTGCCTTTAAGGATGACTACAGTGGGGAAGAAATGAGGGAGAGTTAAAGGGGACTCACAGCGCTGGGTAGGAGCTGAGGATCTAGGCCGTAGCGTGACTCTGAGCTGGGGATGCTGGATACATCACTATCACCTGGGGATAAACATAACTGGACACACAGCCGGGTTACAAGGCACACAGACCAGGACACATTAGTCACTTGTATTATCCTGACATACTGTTTAAACATGTTCAGATGGCTGCTCTCTAGATTTCCTTACCTGGTCCATAGAAGTTCTGTTCACAACAGGTGAAGAGTCGATGTCAGGGCCAGGCCTGTACACCACACCTAAGAGACAAACAACAGCTTTTAGCTCACCTGGTGGTTACACTGAATATTCCCACAAGAATAGTAAAACAAGTAATAATTGGCCCAGTGTGCACCTTTTTTTCAAAAGGAAAAATGAAGTTTCAAAAGTGTAAAAGCTAAATGTTACAACTGAGGTTACGGTTAATTAAGCATGGGAGGATTTGGTATGGTCAATATACTGTACGACGGCTAAAGGCTGTTCTGACTTATCATTGAGTATTTGGACTGGTATGTTAGTAGAAAAACCTAGATTGACCTGCACTATGTAACTTTGTTGAAAATTACATTAAATACAAAAAACACATTAAAATGTTGGCATATTGTATCTAGGTATTAAAAAAATATAAATTTAAATAATACAAAAAATAAGCAGTATCAGAATAGCTAAATCGATATTTCAAAATATCTAACTAGAAATGAATGCATATTATGGACAAAATAATTCTGTGTATTTTCAAAATTTTGTTATATTGTCCCTTTATTGTTACTGTATTCAGTAAAAACATACCGGTATATACATTTGGCACGTCAGGACAAATTAATGGAAAGTAGAGATCGACCGATCATGATTTTTTAAGGCAGATACTGAATATTGGGAGACCAAAAAAGACGATTATGATTAATTGACATAGTTATTTCTGCAGTAAATCATATTTTAACAATGGGCATGGTAAGATTTGTATTTCCTATAACTTTTCCTATTAGTGTTCTATAGTGTTCTATAACAAACCTTTGGATATTGACACAAAAAAATTTAGTCTGTGCATTTTGATATTTGACCAATTATTCACCAATCAGTTTTGGTGCTGCACAAGGGGAGAAACGAACTGGTATCTGAGGTCTTTACCAGAAACACTTGATAAATATCTCTGGTTTTCCCTGATTATAACGAAGTCGGCATATGTTATTCAATAGGAAATGCAGTTTAGAAATCACCAAATTGCTTAGATTGTTTTGTTACTGTACATACACAAAAATGCTAATGTCATTTCATATTACAGAGTTTGGGTTTCTACTGATGTGTCTAAAGGTAGTTGTAATTGACATTTTAAATCATAAAATGTTTGTCAAATAATTACATTATTCCAAGTAAAAAGTAATATGGTATACTGTTCTATTTCGTTTAGTCTTTAAAAAAAGACCATATGTCATGTCATAGCAGTCTCTCTCAGGTCTCCTGGATGTCCCAGGAATCTCCTGCATTGTACTCGTGGCTCCCTGCCACCCGCAATATATAAACCATATCCTGGACATTGATTTTGTTGCTCAGGGATATTGTATATCATTTGTGGGCATCGCAAAATGCGGGAGACTCCCGGGACATCCCTGGTAGGATGCATGTCATTTGCTAGTTTGAATTATCAGACTATTCTTTTTTATCAGCTGCAATAAGTTATCGTATCAATGTACGAATACGATAATGAATATAAATATAACAAAGTAAGTAACTGAGAAACATGGTATTTGGTATCACTTTAAAGAAATATTCACTTGCTCAAGGCATCAGAATGTCACAGAATGTAATCGTCCACTGGGGTCGATAAGCTCTTGATGGTAACAAGAGACAGAAATGTTTTTGTTATAAAGAGTGGGACAAGGAAATGTATTTGCTTTCAACCAGCTCCAGCCAAGAAGATGATAACATCTGTTTGGTATATCAACTGAGCTTCCATGCTGACATGGACCAAGGTGTGTTGGAAAAAACAACCAGGCCCAGACGGAGAACAAACTATTATAGGTAAGGAGCTAATTACTATTATCTACCTGGCTGGGGGTAGCATATGTAACTGCATGTGATTTGGTAAAAACTTGGAGGAACGGACATAAACTCTGTTCTTTTTGGAGCCAAGGGGCTTGTATCCTTTTTGGTGGAATTGTTTGGAAATAATGACCGAAATATGAGTTATAGTAATTCGTAAGAAGCTAACTGGCTAAGCGGTTCATTTTCTGGGGTTCTCAGTCAACCAATCGGTCTGCCTGGGTGTAGCAATTAGCTCAATTGTAGCTAGTTGTGATTATATAAATACTTGGAGGAATGGACGTAAAATGAAAATGTATCTTTGGCAGATTCTGGCTATCTCTACCTAATCGAGTGTTGTAGGGTTTATAATGATATTGTGACCCCGTAGTAAATGTTTCAAATTGCGGTGTATAAATTTCTAGCTAATAGCCAAGGTCCTTACGCTAAATTAGACTCCCAGTGACTCGCAGTGCGCAGGCGCAAAGTTCGCATCGCAATTCTGGATCTTGTGGTATTTCAAGTAAAATCCGATACAGAAGCGCCTGAACTGTACTCTCGAGTGTTTTCGGTAAAACGCCCAGGGAAAGCACTTTACATGACATAAATCACTCTAGGGTAAAATTTTTAAATACTATATATATATTGGTATTTACTCTGGAGTTTTCCTTTAACCCTTGTGCAGCATTTTCGATTTAAAATGGGTCACATTTCCCTGATTGCCTCCTTATCTGGGGGAGAGCAGAGTGGATAAAGGTAAATATAATTCTAGCTACAAACTTACCCTGGCTTCTCTGCAGCCACAAAACGCTATCTAAACTTTAGCTGCTGCAGCGTGTGATGCAGGTGATGCAGCTTACGACAAATGGTCAAGATTCACACAGTTGCTTCACAAAGTTCCTTTTAAATTTTCAAAATGCAGATTAATGATTATTTTCAAAACTCATGATCGTCCAATCCGATCAGTCGAACTCTAAAAGTTACATAGTGCATCTTTAACATTGAAAGCCTGTTATCAAGACAACAGTTAAGTTATGTGATGTCATACCTATAATACACAGTACAGTCTCATTTAATCTCTTATCAGGGAATCAGCACACTGTTTTGTAATTAGGGTTAAAATATAGGGACTTAAAGTTTGTTTTTACATTTTAAGGTTGGATTTGGTTTTGGAAAAACATTACTTTACAGTGAAATAACTTTAGGTTCCCATAACATTATCTTCTAATGTGTGTGTAATGTGTATGGTCTTACCACTATGATAATAGCTCTGCTGAGGTGAAGCACATTGAGGTTGCACCTGGACAGGTGAGGTGAGATGAGTGGAGGCCTGGACTGGGCTGTAACCCACACCACACGAAAGAGGAGAGACCTGGGTTGGACCCCGAAACATGACTGGATCGGTGCTCGGTGCGCTCTGGCTCAAAATCGGTGACATGGTAGGAAAGCTGTTGCTGGGAGTTCCTTGTTTTGTTGTGGATTGAGTGCCAGTAAAAACACCATAGCTGGCAGTTGGACAGGTAGGAGGGACCCCGTCCTGAGGGCCTTGGTTTGAAAATGATGGGGGTGGAGGCTTGACAGGATGTGATCCTATTTTCAGAGGCAGAAGTGTGGATGTAGGGCTGTTGTAGGCTTGGATTGACTGTGATGTCACAGCTTCTTGTGGTATATGAGGACCTTTATTGAAGCATGGTGGTACACTATAAAGACCCTGGTTTGAATATGGTGTCACAGCTGGTGGTGGTATATGAGAACTTAATTTTGAGCAAGGTAAATTATAAGAAGGCTGGTTTGAATATGGTGTCACAGCTGGTGGTGGTATATGAGAACTTAATTTTGAGCAAGGTAAATTATAAGAAGGCTGGTTTGAATATGGTGTCACAGCTGGTGGTGGTATATGAGAACTTAAT